>PQXI01000125.1:0-105770 GCA_004786145.1 Botrytis paeoniae
TGTCTTGTCTTGTCTTGTCTTGTCTTGTCTTGTCTTGTCTTGTCTTGTCTTGTCCTGTCCTGTCCTGTCCTGTCCTGCTTCGGGCCCCTCTCTATTTATCTGTGTGACCACTTCTTGCCCACTTTTTTTAACCTCTTCTCAGTTCTATTACTACTCCGTCCCTAGTAACTTATTAGTAACTTTCAACCCAACCCGACCCATCCTGTACCTGTACCTTACTATTCATTCCATTCCTCTTTCTTCCAATTGTTTAATCAATACCAATCAATACCAATACCAATACCAATACCAACACTACTTCACTACATCACACTACACTGCACTGCACAGATAACATATCAAGCTCATCCAACAATATATCAAATAATCGGGAAAGAACAAGACAAGAGGAAAATCAGTTGTTGTTTTTAATCTGATCAAAGAACACAAGAGGGAAAATCGAAAAAGAAAGAAGGAGAAGAAGAAGAAAGTACAAAACACTGAAATTCCATCCAATTCATCCAATTCCATAGAATTTCCTATTTTCTATATCAAGAAGAGAAATTCCACGTGTTTTTACTAGCTTCAAGAGATCTCTATTGTTGTTTCCTAGAGAATTTATTCTTCTATCAAACATACATTTTCCCTGATCGTAAATCCTTGCCTGATTGATCCTTGGCTTTCAATTCATTCTTCCCAGACTCAATCCAGCCATTGAAAAAAAAAAAAAGAAGGTTCAATACCTGCGAATCATTTTCTCACACTGTCACTGGATTCGATAAATGTGCGCCTCATGTCAAACTTCCCTACTGACTCCAGAAATGCCGCACACACCCCTCCGGTGAGTACTGAGCAAGGTCAACAGATCTCTCAGCATGGCGATCAAAATGAAGCACAAGGAAGGGCCAACGCGCCACCAACTTCATCAAGTGCAAATCAATCCTCTTTGTTAACTCAAGCTCTATCCTTAAATCATCAAGAATCTGCGGCAACCAATATCGATCCTACTCCTCGCACACCTCGACATACATTTCCCAGCATAAGACAGCCACGCCCTTCTTCCTCGAACAATCAATACCAGAATGAGAGAGCTAGGAATTTGGCAGAGGACTTGAACGACGCGGTCATTGCTACAGCTTCGATTATGTTCAATCCCAACGGGTTCATGTCTAACAGACCTGTCAGTGCCGGGGCAACGCCATTCGTCTCCACAGGATTGATCTTCGATATGGACCAAGTCAATCATGCTCTCGCCGGTCACCGGGACCCCTTCAGAACTTCAAACGTTAAAGGAAGAGGAACCTCTCTGGAACGAACAGCAAAGGAGAAGAGAGTCCAGGATTTACCAAAAGGGTCTTTCTCCACCAATCCAGGCGATACTGCCATAATAACTCGACCATCAACACCCATGCAAGAACCCGTTCGGTCACTTTCAGATAACCCCCCTGTAGATGGAGTTCGAGCTAGCTATCGATCATGGAGAGATGCCAGGGCAAGTCCACCTGTGGAGAAGGCCTGGTCAATCTGCGAACAAGGAGACGATGACCAAGGTGGTTCGGTCGAAAAGGCTATTGCGGAAGCTTTATCGGGAATCGAGCACAACAATCGCAGTCGAAAAGCAAGTCACAGTTTGAGATTTTTTAGAGAAGGTCTGCCAGAGGATAAGACAAAGAAGCGCGAAAACAAGAACAGAGCTCATCCAAAAGATGCAAATTCTTCTGCTAGGATCAGTAGCATACCAGAAGGTGGGACAATAGATACAAGAGGCATTGCAAGTGAGCCGTTATCGCCTTTTCCAGATCCGAAGTCGCCTACCAAGTCATCCGCACACAGCAAAGGTTACGAATCCACTCCCAACCCTACCGAGGGACTGGCTACCGAAACTGATTACTTTGATCCATCTCACAGTATCGAAACTCTGCGCCCAGACAAAGTAAGACGAATGCCTTCACAGCTACTGGCGGATATACGCAAGCATCACAATTTAACACCCGGTAATGCGAAAGGATCTTCCTTCTCGGGTAGCATACCAGCTCCAGAATCTGAGAAGTCGAAGTCGGATTCGGGCGAGGAGAATTCATTAGGCAAACCCCAGTTAGACCGAGAAGACAGTGAGGATGGTACTCAACTAATAAAGACTAAGAGTCGTGATGACGGTGATGAATCCGGCGAGGAGAAGATTTCATCGGCGTTATTCGTTCCTCACAAGACCCCTCATGGTACATCGGAACGGAGAGGAGAGGGCCCGCGAGACAGAGTAGACCTTGTCGCAAGGGCTGGGGGTAATGATCAAGTCCAATCAGAAGATTCAGACCCACAACAGTGGCTTGAAGAACATCGAGTCCCATCTTGTGAAGTAGATAAAACTTATGAAAGTCAAGAAGGTAAATCACGACCACTACCATCGCCACGTCTTCCTAAGCAGCATGAGCCAGCAGCAGAAAGCAATGGCTATATCACTCCTACAGATACTTATGACCCAAATCATGACTCCTACGATGAAGGAGAATCCACGGCATATGAAGAATCAAGCTTAACTGATGATCCTGAGGCAACACCTACATCTTCAAGGCGTCGTCGTAGCTTCAGGGTGCCGACACCCAAGATACATGTTACCGAAGACCAAGACGAAGCTAGAAAATCAAAAGGCTCCGTTGAATTAATTCCATACAAGCATCAAGTCGGTGGTCACACTACCATGTGGAGATTCTCAAACCGTGCAGTTTGTAAGGAATTAAATAATGGTGAAAATAAGTTTTACGAGATATGCGAGCAAAAACATCCGCAGCTTATGAAATTTCTTCCAAGGTACGTGTGTATTTTATTGACTCATCCCCGCTTCTGGCATCGAAACTGAGTCTTCATCAAGACAACATACCAAGCCCTTCCTCAGGCACCAGTTTCAACCTGAACTAATGTACTTATTTTGATTGATCTTTAGATATATTGGTGTTTTGAATGTGACTTTGGAGAAAAAGCATGTGCGACCAAAAGTACCACCCAAGGATGACAAAGATGCCACGGCCGAATCCAATGGTACTGACGGACAACTGACAAAAGATGATGCTGCTACCTCGACCGGCACGAATGGGCAGGCAAACTCTATCAAGACCCCAGAGCCAACAAGGATGATCAGCCAGTCACTAAAAACATCTTCTATTCCTATAGCAACTGTCAATTTTGCCGACAATAGACACATCATACCAAAAAGCTTTCTACAACCTCATCCTCATCTAATTGATCCCGTCGAGGCCCCTAGTACCAAGGAGTCTCACCAGCAAAAAGGTCAAAGCCAAAGTCAGCCACCACCTAGCGGCGATTTCACGTTTCGTCCCAAGTTATCAGACAAGCATGCAGTCAGCTGGGGCGCAACCACCATCAACAAGGAACTTCGAAACAAAGTTTTTGGAGAAGCATTTTTACAACAACCAATCCCCATTCATCGACATAAGAAGCTAGGAACGCAAAACCGAGCAATGCGAAACGGTGCCTCGCTACGAAATGCCAACTCGGAATCCAGCTTGAAAGTTCAATCAAATAAGATGGTCGATAGCCAACAACCTAAAGACTCAATGCGCACAAGAGCTATCAAATCTGCGGCTGAACAAAAGACTGGACTCTCACCGATGACACCTGTTACGCCTGCCCCGCCTGTGTCGACCAATGACTCCAAAGTGAACGAACACGGCCATGTCGAAAATGGAGAAGAAGATGATGAATTCGATCATATGGCGGGCACTAGTGCTCCTGAGCCTGAGATTGCTGGACCTCAAGATTCTCCTAAACGACCAAAGAGACGTTTCTCCAGTGGTGGGCTTCGCCGTAGGCCTACAGAAGTAGCTGATGATCGAGGAAATCTCAAATATTTTGAGGAGGCAGATGATGCTGGCTACAAGGGCGATGAAGAGGACGTTTTTGCTATGGATCCCGAACCGACAGACGAACAAAATATGAAACCGTCTGTGAAGGAAGAGCCGACACCTAAGCTTGGAAATGTCAATGAGATTCCTAAATTGATGCCAGCTGAGTCTAATACCATGATTAAACAACCAGTCACCCCAAAGATAACACCGAGCGCTCTTGTAATTCCCCCTCGGCCTGTCAATCCCAAGGAAGCCCAGACGCAAGGTCAACGGATTCAATATTTCTTACTTTTGGAAGATTTGACGGCTGGCATGAAAAAACCTTGTATCATGGATCTCAAAATGGGAACTCGTCAATATGGTATCGATGCAGTGGAGAAAAAACAGCAATCTCAGCGCACCAAGTGTGAGGCGACAACATCCCACGATCTAGGGGTAAGGGTTTGTGGCCTGCAAGTTTGGGATGTGAAGACTCAGGGGTACGTTTTTCATGATAAGTATTTCGGAAGAGATCTCAAAGCCGGACCGGACTTTCAGAAGGCTCTTACTCGATTCTTGTATGATGGTGTCGACGATGGAAGTATTCTACGACATATTCCGACTCTTATTCACAAGCTTTCCACACTTGAGGTTTTGATTAGAAGTCTACCAGGATACCGTTTCTATGCTGCCAGTTTGCTCCTGTTCTATGATGGAGAAACGCACGAAGAGGAAGAGTCTGATAGTAATACATTTGAGCCTCTAAGCAGACGAAGGGAAATCGATCTCAAAATGGCAGATTTCGCAAATTGTGCAATCAGAGAAGATTGTTTAGCACCGGGAAGAAATTGTCCACCTCATCATCCTGATCAACCGGATCTGGGATTCCTTAGGGGATTGAAAAGTTTGAGGAAGTATTTCTTGGCTATTCAGAGAGATGTTAGGGCGAAGATGGGTATCAAGACGAGGGATTGGAATGATGAGCAAAGACAGATTGATTTGGAGGATGAGTATGATGAGGATGAGGCAAATTTGAGTTATTGATTTTGCAATGTTCTTCCTCATTATACTAATTTATTGGACTGTGACGGAGAGATTATACCTAGTAGTTGTTGGTATCACAATAACTAAATTATATTCATTGTCGTATACCCGGTCGAAGTTTTTTTTCGTTCGTTCTTTCTATCAGGAGAATGGATGGGATGAGGAAAGGAAAGAAAGGGCTCGGGGTTTTTGATTCAAGCTTTTACTCGCTTGTTTACTCGTTTGCATTCATTAGGAGTATAGGCAATTCCCAGCTTTTTTTTTGTAATGATTCAGGACATGGGAAAATGCTGCATATCATACCCTGCATATTGGTAGGTGTTTGGGCTTGGGTTTAAGATTGAGATTGAGTCTTTAGTTTTATGGGTTTGTGCTTGTGTTCTGGTTTGTGGGTGGAGGGATGGGGTTGGGAATGCAATGGAATTGAATGGAAAGGAAATGGATGGAAGGGGTGGAGGTTCGCTTGTGGTGATTGTGGAGTAGGGGGTGCGGCGGTGTATTGCTTTGCTTCTGTGTGCATTTTTTTCTTGTTTTTTGTTTTTCGGTTTTGTTGAATGGATTATTGTGGTGGTGAATGAAGGGGTTAAGTAGTGGTGGTGTGCAGAAACCCAGATGCGAGGAATTTGCACTTGGATGGGGGAGGGAGATGGGGGAGGGAGATGTGGGAAGGGGCTTTAGATGTATGGGTTATGGATATCGTGGTTATACCTACGTGCCATGATCGGTGGTCTTCTTCGATAATGATGCATAGGCAGTTCTTTTTGACTGTTTTGTGTGAATGGGGGTGTGGAGAGTTGATATGGGGAGGGTGAGAGATAGTGGATTGGAGATTAGAGATGGTTAATGCGGATGAGGAGTAGCATTGTGTATACAGTGAGTGAGAGGTTAGCTGGTTAGTCAGAGTCGGTAGTCGGCTTGTAGGAATGTATAATTCCCACAATCATTGTGTACATGGACTGAGTGAGTAAGTGAGTGAGGACTAAGAAGGTTAGGTCATACTCTGTAAGAAGTGTGGTAATATTTATATTTATTCATTGCCAATAATCCTCATCGAGAAGAGATCTACACTACACTATACTACAGTAAACACCACCACACCTCCCAAACCGTAGCTATCACTCATCCTCCATACCAATGCCCTCCACCTCTCCCAACCACTCACCCTTCGCCCCCTTCAACAACTCATTAACATTAACCGTGCCACTCGTCAAATACCTCTCGCTCACCCCCACATTAACTCTTTGCGCCAACAGCGCTCTCAATTCCGCTCTCAGCGCTCCCACTTCCGCTTTACTCATCCCTCTCGCTTCCTTCTCCTTCAATCGCCTTCCCGTTCCCCTGCCCTTTCTGCCTCCACCCAGCGCTTCAAATTCCTCCTCATCATACTCAACGCCTAATTCTTCCGCTGCGTTTTTAACCCAATCGTCATCGTGACCTTTCTTTTCCTTCGCTAATGCACTATCTGCGATTTTCTTCGCGAGCGTCACACGAGGTTTAAGTCTCGCGACGACTCTGCGATCGATATCCAAACTGCGGATGTAGAATTTCGATTTCTTTCCTTCTCCATTTAGCGCATTGCGGGCATGCACTTTCGCGACCAATCTGCGGGTACCGACGACTTCTTCGGGTCCGCAGAGGAGGATGCTGGATCCGGAGGCGGCGGCACGAGCGGTACGACCGGATCGGTGCACGTACATGTCTGCGGTGCGGGGCAGATGGTAATGGATGACTAGTTGGACGCCTCCGATGTCGAGACCACGTGCTGCGACGTCGGTGGCGACGAGGACGGAACCGGTGTTGTTTGTGCGGGAGAACTTTTCGATGGAGCGCATGCGGGCTTTTTGGATCATTTGGGAGTGGAGGGAGTGGGCGGGGATGTTGAGGGTTTGGAGCATGGGGGTTAGGCGGCGGACCGAGTGGATGGAGTTGGTGAAGATGAGGGTTCGCTGGTTGGGGTGGTGTAGGAGGAGAGAATAGAGGTAGAGATCCTGTGATTTGTTAGTAGTGTGCATGTGAATTGTGGTTTATGGAATGTTACTTTTTCTTCTCCACCACATTCTACCATACCCTCTTTCAAATTGGCTGCCATTTGCGAGATTGGGTTAACGTCAACAAATTTGGGTTTATCTTCTCTGAAATTGAGCTTCTTCAGAAGATACTCCATAGATTGACTTTCATCCTTGAAAGATTGCTTGCCCTTTCCTGCAAGCTTTTGTTGTAGACCCTTATGGAAAGTGGCTGAGAAAACTAAAGTCTGCCTGGGTGGTAATGTATCTTCCTCTTCGTCGTCTTCATCACCGTGTGTACGATCCAAAGCATTTAAAATCTCCTCTGCTTCTTTGAAGTGACCATCGGTCAAAAGTCTATCTGCTTCATCAATAACCAAAAACCTAACCTGTTTCAAGCTGGCTGATAATTCATTGCTGGAGCTTATAACCTCCCATAGACGACCCGGTGTACCGATTATGATATCTGCCTTCGCTAATTGACGTTGTTGTTTTTGAACGGAAAGACCTCCAGTGACAGCAGCTACCCAAGGACTTGTAGGCATACCCTTACATAAAGCTGTAATATGTTCAGTCAATTGATGTGCCAATTCTCTTGTTGGTGAAAGAATTAATGCGGTTGGCGGTCTTGTGTTTTTCTTAAGCTCGTCCTCATCGAGTTCTCCATAGGCCTCAAGCCACTTTTCCACTATCGGTATTCCAAAAGCCAATGTTTTTCCAGAACCAGTGGATGCCTTTCCAACAACGTCGTGTCCAGCTAACACTTCTGGAATAGCCTCTGATTGAATTGGAGTTGGCTTCGAGAAGCCCATTTTAGATAGTGCGGATAAAGTATTTGATGAAAGATCTAGCTCTTCCCAACTTGAAACATCAACTTCTCTTGCAGCATCTTCTTCGAGTGCTTCGAAAACATTCTTCAAAGTATCTTGTTTGAGACCGGCATCTTTGTCGATTGGCTGTTGTTGCGCTTTCTCTTTTTTCTGCTTCTTATCCTTCTTACTTGGTAATTTCTCCTCCTGTTCTTTCGTATCTGGCTTATCCTTCTTCTGTTTCTTCTCGGGCTTTGGCTTTTTTCCTAAATTCTCTTTCTGTCCTTCTGGGTTTTCATTTTCCATGCTCTCTTCCGTGGATTTCAGAATTGGCTTAACTTCGCTAGTGCTATCCGTCCCTATAGTTTTATCATCCTCGTTATCGTCTCCAAAGCCTTCGAATTCTTCGTCGTCGTCCTTTTTAGGCTGTATTTTGGAAGATACCTAAGAGAAATGAGCATCCCTCCATACCTCCTCCTAGGAAATACATACAAATTTGACAACATCTCCATCCCGTACTACCTCAACATCATCCACCTCTTCTAATCCATAGAAACCCTCAGCATCTTCAAACATATCTGGCATTGTTACTTCATTCCATGGCAAAGAATCTACCGCAACTTGTTTCTTCGGCACATCTTTCTTTTGTTTCTTGGATTGTTTTTGGATCTTTTGACGTTTTGGGGCTTTCTGTGAGCCATTAGTCTCTGAATGAGAGCGTTTCTTCTGTTTAGTATCCATCTTGTATTAAAAATTCTCGAGGTCGATATTCTTGAATTTTATCGTTGTATCAAATCAACTCGTTTCTCTCAGAAAAGCATATCAATAACTTTTTTTTCTAAAGACCCCTGTCGATCTAGCCTTTCAGCCCCGCGCTAGATTAGTGGTTCAGCCTTGTCGTAAAAATCAATCATTCAACGATAACTTCAGTTCTTCTCCACAACTTTATTCATTCATCATCGTTCCGTTTCTAAGATGGGAAAATCCTCAAAGGATAAGCGCGATGCGTATTACAGGCTCGCAAAAGAACAAGGATGGAGAGCTCGAAGTGCTTTCAAATTATTACAACTCGATGAAGGCATTAACCCCACTATATAATACTCTGTGCAGTGTTGCATTGCGCAAAGTACCTTGACTAACTTAAGATTAGAATTCGACCTCTTCTCCGATGTTACTCGTGTCGTAGACCTTTGTGCTGCCCCTGGAAGTTGGTCTCAAGTCCTATCCCGGGTCTTGATTAAAGGAGAGAAATTCGGTCGGGCAGCATGGGAAGACAAGGAGGCTAGAATGCGACAAAACATATTTGAAATCAACATCCCCTCTTCAACAGAAGAGAAGCAGCCATCACCAAACGAGACCGAATTGAAACCTAAGAAAGATGTAAAAATTGTGGCTATCGATTTACAACCCATGAGCCCTTTACAAGGAATCATAACACTTCGAGCAGATATTACACATCCTGCAACCGTTCCATTACTTCTAAGTGCTCTCGATTCTTCTTATGATCCAAAATCCTTGTCCCAGCAAGCTTCCAACCCCGTGGATCTCGTTATTAGTGATGGTGCCCCTGATGTTACAGGTCTTCATGATCTAGACATTTACGTTCAATCACAATTACTTTTCGCCGCTCTAAATCTTGCACTTTGTGTCCTCCGTCCAGGTGGAAAGTTTGTTGCAAAGATCTTCAGAGGAAGAAATGTTGATCTTCTATTTGCACAATTGAAAATCTTCTTCGAAAGGGTGGTTGTTGCAAAACCAAGGTCAAGTCGTGCAAGCAGCGTAGAAGCTTTCATTGTCTGCTTAAATTTCCAACCCCCAGAGGGATTCAAAGCTAGCATGGAAGATCCTATGGGTGTTGGAGATAGATTGGCCAAAATGGTCGATACAGCTGTTAGTCAAGAGCCAATAGTTTCACCTATCGATTCACAAAATATCGAAGACAACAAACCGTCAGAAAATCAAGTCAAGACAGCGACACGAAGAGAAGATGGAGTATGGGAAATTAAACTTCCTAGTGATGAAGCTAAAGCCAGAAAATCAGGAAGATGGATAGCTCCATTTTTGGCATGTGGAGATTTATCTGGTTATGATGCTGATGCTTCATATCATTTACCAAAGGATCGTATTACACTTGATCCAGTACAACCTCCAACAGCACCTCCATACAAGAGAGCTCTTGAAATGAGGAAAGCGGCAGGTGGAGCATATGGAAAAACTACGACGGGAAAGGCAGAATAGGAATCATAATATCGCAAAGGTATAGGAAGGAATAGCGAGGCGTTACGGTGGGGGTACATTGATTTTGAATAGCAGATGGGCTTTGTCAATCTAAAGGGAAGGACGTTCCAGGGGACAAGGTCTTCCTGTATGAACAAATGAATTGAGAAATCACTGCAAAATTCCTGCCACTATATTGCCTTTCTTGCTGTGAAGACACACACACCTTGCGCTTTATGAGTCAAGAGCAAGGAAGAATTTACCTATTTTGAGATCAGATGTATAGCGGGGCACTCATTGAGTATGAAGTGGAGAAGAAAGTTCTTCCTCTAATTCTTTTGCCCCGCTTGAAAACAGCTTCATATATAGAAACCCCAAGCACGACCTTCAACAAGTAGGTGAGATGGCCGAGTTGGTCTAAGGCGCCAGGTTAAGGTGATTAACTCTTAACGAACGGTTGTTTACAATCTCCTGGTCTAGTAATAGGCGTGGGTTCGAATCCCACTCTCATCAGCATACCTTTTGAATTTTTTGGACATTTTCAAGCAGCTTCTTTACTGACGCTTGGCTTACTTGGCATTATGTTCAGGAGGAAAGAAACTCAAAACATTTCCTTTTTTGCTCAAAATTTGATATGGGAGAAGAATTCCATGGAGCTTCAGCTAAAACGAAATTTTCATGCATGTCAAAAAAAGTTTTATAAAACACCCACCTCGGAGCTTTTTCTTATCCAATCAGGTCCACTTTGAAGAAGACACAACTCCACAAGGCTTTGATATTACCCCACCACATCCACATCTCTTTTCACGGAAGGGCAAAAGGGAAGCAAGGGAAATGAAGATGCGAAGAAGACATCGGGTGGGCTTGTTCCAGTGCCGGTGCACGGGCCAACGCTTCTGTCGCTGCTCAAAGCTTTCCCTCCCAAAACCTACTCCTCGAAGCAACCAGATGATGATTGAAAACACCACAGCAGGGCAAAAATAAAAGCAAAAGAAAATGCTCCCTCGGGTGGGGTCGAACCACCAACCTTGTTCGCGGACCAAGGTTCGAGAAGATCATAATGAGCCCATTCATTATTTTTAGAACTTTATCTACCAATGAATCAACCAAACTACTCATCTAGGTACCACCTACCTTTCAGCAACAGCAATATATTTTTCATCTTGAAATGAAGCAAAAAACTAAACTCCCTCGCGTGGGGTCGAACCACGAACCTCTCGATTTATTTATTTGAATTGCTTCAAGTAACAGTCGAACGCGCTAGCCAATTGCGCCACGAGGGATGTTTGACCTGTTATGGTTAGCATCTCTAATTTCTGGTTATATCGTAAGTTAGAATGCAGCTTTCTAGATCCTGCATAGACCTCCACAATAGATTTTTATCACCTGATGTGTATTCACTACAAGAGGGTGCATATAGTATGCCATGAAATATCTACGCTTCCCATTGTTCTACTCACAACTGAGGGCTCTTAAACTTATAAAATCACCCCTCCATCTTCTTAGCCTTGAACCCCAATCCCGGTACTCTACTCCTCAGCGCCAAACTGCTCAAAACCACACTAATACTACTCATTGCCATTGCCAAACTTGCCCAGACTGGATCCAACCTAACGTGCTCTCCTCCCCCCGTAACAATTGGATAGAATATCCCTGCTGCCACCGGTAGCGCTACCAAATTATAAACCAGAGCCCAACCAAAGTTAAATTTGATCCTTTGAAATAGCATTTTACTCAAATCCAATAATGTAATTAGGGAATGGAGATTGCTAGAAACTAGTACGAATTCGGCTGAGGAAATGGCAATATCGGAACCGGAACCGATAGCTATTCCTACATCGGCAGTGGTTAGAGCAGGAGAATCGTTGATGCCGTCGCCGACCATTGCTACGAGGGCTCTTTTGGGAGATGAATTGTTCTTAGAGCGTTTGGAAGGGAGAGACTTTTGAAGATAGGAGATCTGGTTTGCTTTTTCTGAGGGCAGAACTCCGGCTATAATATTGCCAGAGGGGATTCCAACTTGTTGACCAATAGCATTGGCCGTAGTTTGATTATCGCCTGAAAGCATCCAGACAGCCGTACCACGCGCTTTTAAGGCTGAAATAATAGAAATAGCCTCTGGACGAATAGGATCAGAGATTGCAAATACGGCTGTAAGTTTATATGGCCCATTCAACGTAGAATAAGCGACTAATGCCACTGATTTGCCCTGTTGTTTCCATATATCGAAGCGAGATTGTTGAATAGGGGCAATTTTGACTCCATATTGCGTCATAAGCGACTCGTTCCCAATTAGCATTGTTCCGCTACTAAAGCTAGCTCTCATGCCGTATCCCGGCATTTCTTCGATATCTGTGAAGGCTTTGAAAGAAGGTTTTGAATTGTTGACACAGAACGAGACCATGGCTTTGGCCACGGTGTGGCTACTATTTTCTTCGGCGACCTTGATTAGATTTAAAAGATCTTGTTCTTTATCGTTCGTTGGGACAATCAGATTACCTAAGATAGTTTCGTTGTTTGAGACATTCTCATCGCCTTGAACAATCTGAACGTTTGAGCTACTCTGGCCGCTTGAGACAATCAGATTGTTTTCGTACTCTGAGACAAATTCGAAATTTGTGACAGTTGGCTCACCCCCGAGAGTTAAGGTGCCTGTTTTATCAAATACCACGCAATCGAGCATACTAGCTTTCTCAAATGCCTCACCACCACCCTTTACTAGAATGCCATGATGTGCTGCAAGACCACCACCAACGAATAGTGCAGTAGGAGCGGCTAATGCTAGGCCACAAGGGCATGCAACAACAAAGACAGCAATAGCAAATTGAAGAGACCAAACGGCCCAACCACTAGAGCCACGATAATCGTCTGGTAAGACTCCTGAAAGTCCGAGAGATAGCCAAACAATGAAAGTGAGAATGGCAATGAGGGTAATGACAGGTACAAAGTAACCGGTTAGAGTATCAGCAATTCGTTCCATGGGTGCTCTTTTAGTTTGTCCTTCACGAACTGCCATAACAATTTGATCGAGCATTGAAGATCCGGCGACTCCAGTAATCTTGACGGTTACTGGGGATTCCTTGTTGACTGTTCCAGAAAACACTTCATCTCCTGCACTTTTCTTGACCAGTTTTGCCTCTCCAGTCAAACTTGATTCGTCGAATTTAGTCTCTCCTTTGATGACTTTGCCGTCACAAGCTGGAGAGCCACCATGTAAGACCTTGATAGTATCACCAAACTCAAGTAAATCAACGTTGACGCTTCTGATAGAGCTTTGTTCACCCGAGGTTCCTGAATGTTCGTCAGAGTATGGAACAATGAAATCCCCATCCGGTTCGTTTGATGAATTTGGAACAACCAAAAGTGCTTCTGTAGGTCGTAGCTTCCCCAACATGGTCACAGCGTCATCAGTTCTTGACTTGCTGTAAGCTTCAATAAGACGGCCAACGAGTAAAAACAAAGTCAAGAAGACAACTGAATCGAAATAGAAAGAACTATCATCCACCATAGTAGTTGGATGAATAGCAGCGGCGATTAATTGAGCCACAGATGATACGTAGGCAATTGTAGTACCTAGTGACATGAGCATATTCATGCTCCCGAAACGATAGAATCTTTGAAGAATTGGTGTCGTGCTACCAGGTCTCCATAAAGAGCGTATCTCCTTCAAAGCTCTTCTATGGAAGACATCGGCACAAAGAAAGTATACCGGCGTAGCCATGACGAGAAGAGACCATTGCGCACGATCAACGCCGGCTCTAAGTGGTTGCATAAAATACTGTCTGGTTTTATTGGATGGCGGCACCAAACTCATGAAAATGATGCCGATAAGGAGGGTAGGTATGGCGATGATGAGAGTGACGATAACTCGAAGTAATATTCGTTGTTGCTCCCTTTTGTGTATCATTTGAGATCGTTCTTCGATAGTTGGTGGATGATAAATTGTCGGTACAAATCCTTCCTCGACATTGGAGATCTTGGAAAGAATCTGCCTAATTGTGAAAGTAGGTGCCGATGGGGTGTAAGTTATTTTGAGTATTGGGTTCTCTAAACTCAAGGCTCTGTCTATGGTAATGCGATCGCCAAAACTGATCAAACTGTTGTTGATTCGAGGAGGGCAGTGACCACAATACATGCCATTTACCATAATCTCAACCGTTCTTGTCACTTTTTGTTTCTGAGACTCCGGTTTCAAATTAATAACATTATCCAAGGCTGCATCGTAGCCAAGATCCTCTATCTCTTCAACTATTTGGCATGTGTATTTCTCATCGGCGTAGTCAACTGTAGCGCTATTCGAGATGAGGTTTACAACGACATCTCTCACCCAGGACTTCTTCTTGAGTCCTATCACGATATTATTGGCGCAAGCGGCACATGTCATACCACCGATGGCCAACGATGCCCGAAATGTCTGAGGAACTGAATCAATGGAATCAACGACTACCAAAGATTCCACTCTTTTGCCGGAAATTTCTGTGGTATCATCGTTCCTACCATCATTTGTATTATTATATGGCGGCTCTGAAAGTATACTTGATTGTCCCAAATTCTTTGAAACATTTTGTTGATTCGCTCCCGTGGTAGCGTCCTGGCGACAAATTTCACAATTCTCCAAGTGCCGGTCATAGTTCGAATCAAAGTATGACGATGAAAATTGTCTTCGGGGTCTTCTGGTAGCTGACCACTTTTGAAGCACTTGGTCTAGGTAACCTGTATCGGTGTCATGTTGTATATGCGATCTTGCAAGACTACCGTACTCCTCAGACGTAACATCGCACACTTCAAACCCAGCAGATTGCAACGCCTTCCGAATAACTTTAGTTGATAGACTTTTATCGTGTTGGACAGTCACCCATGAAGACATAAGAGATGGAGTAACATCTTTTGGCCGGGGACTTAATGCATAGAGGGACTTTTGAATGTTTGAAACACAGGAGGGACAATGAAGATTTGATAATAGATAAGATGTTGTGATCAATACCGAGTTTTGAGTTGAGATATTCGCCATTTTCTCACCAGAATTGATACTGTTGTTTGTTGTTGTCGGACAGGTCGTGGACGTCATGTCTTCTTTTAAAGCCATACTTACTTAACCTTATAAGTTTTGTGGAAAGCGACTTCTACTAAAAGTCAAATGTGTAGAAAACTTTATTCCAATCGAAGGAACTAGATATCCAACGGTATTGTATAGTAATTTTGTATGACTGTTGTCAAGGTGGCGAGCCTCCGCACAAAAAGCGCAAACCGCAAAAAACTCTCAAAACAGCACAAAGCGCGCAAAGGGATGAATGGGTTGTTATCTTCAAGAAATGCCCTCCTTGTTGGACTATGTTTCTTATGTGATTGGGAATGAGATTCTAAGCTGTGTATTTATGTTAATAAGTTTGAGCATAAGATATAGCAACATCTAGTAATCAGTCAGTTTTTATTGTCTAGTAGATGCATCATTCTGGGAGAGAATCAATTCACAGACAATATCTTTTGGATGACTAATCCTTTTCCCGAAAACCCGATGAGACACCGAATAATCTTAATCAAAGCGCTGAGTTTTCATACTAGATCAAAACCTACAATATAGCTCAAAAAGATTTGAAGAAGATTCCACAGAGCCCGTTTGCCGACCAGAATTTTTGATATCTGATCTTGATTGTGAATCAAATTAGTATCGAATTTGATTCCACTTATGAAATCACTATTTGATAACCAGATTAGAAAACAGTGATTCTATTCAGGTATCATTGTACAAGCAGGTATGCAAATTACATCTATACAAAACCAAAATCAGATCTCGAAGTCAGAATTATGTTGAAAGAGTGATTTGGGGATTTGCTCACAAGTTCAAACCCCTATTTTAGGTTAGCTCGATTTCATTAAGATATTGAAAATGTCAAATTTTTGGGGGTTTGAACTTCACTTCAGTTTGTTTTAACAATTCAACATTACTATTCAATGCAATTCGGTGTTTAGATAGTCCTAATCTTTTGCTTTGAAATCATACAAAATTTACTGAATTCTGATTAGGAATGATTATTCAATTGAAGAATTGGTTTCAAGCCTATATATAGTAACCCTTCATTTTCGATGAATAAGCGAATATCTTCGTTTTCTTCAAATTTTGAATCAAGAACCTTTCAAATCAACCCTATTATCTGGTCGTTAGATGCAATACTCCATACAAAGTATTCAACAGGTAAGCATTTTCAGTACCTGGTTACATTTTACTAATTAGGCTACCCAATTCGTGAGCCACTTAGTAGATTAGAATTTCAAAAATCTGAATGCCAAACGTGCTCTAATCGACAGATGTCGTGCGTGAGCTTCATCAATTTTTGAGGAAAGAGAGAGTATTTATTCTGTGTCCAAGTTTTTGGTCCAAATAGAGGTGCGTATATATACCTATCTACTGGTAGGTGGTATTGAGTAGATGGTGGAAAGTACATCTACTTTTTATTTCTCAATCATTGATATGGCCTAGTAGTTATTTGAGGCCATTCATAGGCACCTGCTACCTATCTTTCCATGTATTATTTAATTCCACACTCAATTCACTCAAGAGTAAAAATTAGTTCAATATCTAATTGTCTATCCTTCACTGACAGAGAGCGAGAGACATGTCAATAAGACTATACTGTTAAGCCCCCCGATAAGCCCCAAAAGAAAACCGAAAAGTGTAGCCAGAACCTTTCTACTTTTCTTCCTCTTTCGTTCTATTCAGAACAAAAGATCTTAATATCTTCGCAACGTGCAAAAGATACGTTTCATAGAGCCTAATCCGGGATCAAACTGGAGACCTCTAACCATGACGTGGGAGAGAAATAAATTCCCAGAAAGAAATAAATTGATGGTTGTTAAATTGATGATCATAGAACTCTCATACTCATTACTTTCCCTCTCTAACCTCCTTTCATCTTTCAATCATTTATTCCAAAAACTACCCTCTATCTAAAAACAAAGAAATCTCTCATCAAGAATCTTTATATACTATTTTATCACGAACCATTTAGATTTAAGAACCCAAAGCAAGAAGTCTACCACTGAATTATCAGGCCGTGAACATTCAAGCCATATTTTGCTGATTTCGATGAATGAGCGTCGCTTATTTAGAACTATATTAACATAGTTTGCTATCATGCGGGCCGCCCCTTTTTACATACAAAATTCGTCTATATATAATCATACACTTTCTTTGTTTATTGATATAAATTTTCAAAAATTTGATATATGTTAAAATAAGAGTGGTAGGACAGTGGTTGTATGTATTATTGACTATGTAGATTGACTTATTAGACTAAGAATCTAGACTACAAAGTGGAAGATATATATATGTGTGCACGTGTCGTATCACGTGTGATATGGCACGTGATACATATCGTATATTTCCAACAATATATAATATTTAAGTATATAAAGATTATAAAAATCTAATTACTTTTTGAAAATCTGAATTAATATAAGAACTATCATCAAGATAATTTTTTGGCAATGAAAATCGTAATAGTTTCATTTTTTTTTTGGAAATATAATAGAAATATTTATATAAGAATGAGATAATGATCGAAATCTCTACGCATTGGAAGATATTCTTCGACCTGTGATTAAGAAACATGGATTTACTGAGGCGGAATGTAGATTGAGGTGGATGGCGCACTATTCTTCTATGAAGAAAGAATTGAATGATAGGGTGATTGTGGGAGCTAGTAGTCCCGAGCAGTTGGAGCAAAATTTAAAGGATTTGGAGAAGGGAGAATTGCCGGATGAGGTAGTAGAGGCGTTGGAGAAGTGCTGGAAACACATCTCCGGAGTTTATAAGTATTTTCATTAGAGGATGACGGGGTATGAGTGGAAGATAAGATATGAGTACGACGATCAACTGATCATTTGAAATGGGGAGAGGACAAGGCGAGTACTTGATACTTCACTCAAATGCCGATGTATAGAATTGTAGAGACTGAACAAACAACCAAGAAAATTTAATGTCTGAATGAACTTGAGATAATAGTTGTCATTTAGAGTTTTTCAGCTGAATGTGAATAATTTGCAGGTTCTTTCCAAGTCAATATTCGTCTCAGTTTTCAGTTCATGGACTTGATTCGCATCACTCCGTAGATGTGTAATCGAAGTATGGTGTTGTCCCAACGCCCACGTGAGTTGGATGTATGAATACTAAATCTTGGGAGTATGACATTTGAATTTCGAGGATTTAATCGGGATTCTCCCAGAACATCAAACGATGTCGAAGATATTGACCGCATTACATCGAAATCTCAGTCGAGATATTCAGTTTTCGATATCTCAGCCTGTACTCATCATCAACAGGGTATACAAAGCGACAAACATACGTGAGTCGACCGGCATTAATTGATCTAGACTTCATCGTTAATAAACTTAATCGAAAGAGAAGATAACCCCCAATATCCAAAATTATAGATAACATCCGTCTACCAATGCAGTGTAACATATGGAGTAGATGGGATCCACCAAGTTTCCCGAACGCCCACACGGAAAACTTGTCAAAGTGCGGAGCTTAGTTTTCCGTGCCCCGCATCCAGTTTTCCGAGATATCGAGCATCCAGCTTGTACAGACCGCGAAGGAAATAGATTGCCAATGGAATCAGACCACTGTGGGACTCATTTGCAGCTGTTATCGTTGCTATCGTAAGTTCTGGGCGATACGAATGTGTCATGTGGAAACCTTCTGATAGGTGATGCGAGATGAATTGGAGAAAATGTATAATGATTACTTTACTATAAAATATACGAAGTTTTCCATGTGAAAACTTAAAAGTATACAGCTCCAGTTATTTTCATGATCTATCCAAATTGAACACTCAAGCTTTTTCTTATATGCTCACTCACCACTTACGAATCACTACTATAAAGATGTCGCAACCTAAAGCCTCTAATATGCTAGCATCCACCTCGAAAAGTGTACTTCTTTACCAAGACATCGATGGTAAAGCCATGAGAGAAAAGGCAAACTCATCTCTCATAAGATATGGAGGAAACTTCTCATCTGAAATCATTGTAGGGGCAGAAGGGATTTACATCTACACTGCCGATGGTAGGAAGATACTAGATTTTACTTCTGGACAAATGAGTTGTCTAGTTGGTCATGGGCATCCCGAAATTGTCGAGACAATCACTGCACATGCTGCAAAACTGGACCATTTATTCAGTGGCATGCTAAGCCCGCCTGTGATAGAACTCGCACAAAAGTTGACATCTTTGACACCACCCGGGCTTGATCGTGCTATGTTCCTCAATACTGGAGCTGAGTCTAATGAAGCTGCGATTAAGATGGCTAAGTTATATACTGGGAAGTATGAGATAGTTGGTTTGGGGGCGAGTTGGCATGGAATGACGGGAAGTGCGACTGCATCGACCTATCACTCCGGGAGAACGGGTTATGGCCCTTGTGTAGGTTCACTTCCATGTGAACTTGTAAAAAATAGCAATACTGACTGCCAAAAGATGCCAGGAAACCTCGTTCTACCATCTCCAAACGCATATCGTTCGATCTTCCGCCATGCAGATGGCTCATATGACTGGGAAACAGAGCTGAATTATGGATGGAATCTAATTGATCAACAATCGACAGGGTCATTAGCGGCAGTTATTCTCGAACCTATCCTCAGTTCTGGCGGTATGCATGTCTTACCAAAAGGTTATATGAAAGCGATGAAGAGACACTGCGAAAACCGCGGCATGCTTCTCATCGTCGATGAGGCACAAACAGCAATTGGTAGATGTGGTTCTATGTTTGCAATTGAGCACGATGAATGCACTCCCGATATCTTGACTCTCAGCAAGACATTGGGCAATGGACTTCCACTTGCAGCTGTTGTCACCTCGGCGGAAATCGAAGAAATTTGCTTCGATCGCGGTTATCTTTTCTACACAACTCATGTGAATGACCCGTTACCTGCTGCTGTGGGTGCCAAAGTTCTGGATATCGTAGTCCGAGATAACCTTGTCGAACGCTCTCGCATAGCAGGCTTGAATTTGAACGTTGAGTTGGAAAGATTGCAGGCTAAATATGGTTGTATTGGAGACGTTCGCGGTAGAGGTTTAATGGCAGGAGTGGAAATTGTAAAGGATCGAGCCACTAAAGAGCCAGCACCGGAACTGGGGGCAGCATTAACAGAAAAACTAAGTGAACTGGGTTTATCTGCAAATCTATCGACAATGAAGTCGTTTGGTGGGGTGTTTCGTATAGCTCCTCCTATCACTATTACTGATGAAGAGTTGATGGCTGGACTTCGAATATTTGAGGAGGCTTTGAGGACTACTCCTGGTACAATGCCGATTGATTAGATATAAGAAACCGGAAGTATCTAATTAAATTGCACAACTCGTTACTTAATCCAAGCAAGACTAATTACTCCAACTCTTTTGAAACATGTTGAATGCGCAAACACTCTCGAACGGTATGAAAATGCCTGTCAATGTAAACGAAGTGCACGGTCCAAGTCAGTATACATCCGATATTGTACCGATTCCCGAATGTCATTTCGGAAAACTGAGCCATCCTACCAGTTTTGCTATCTTGCTAAACACAAAATACTTTGGACAACTGATAACATTGATAGCATCGGGTGCTTGACTGTGTTTATACGAGTGGTTTACAGCAATAAGATTCATTAAACCAATGGATCCTCCCTCCATGTTGAACGAATCCCGACCGTATCGGTCTCACAAAATTCCAGCCTGCGATCGATGTCGAAAGCGTAAGTTAAGATGTGAAGCCGACTTATCGAATGGTCCATGTCGTATTTGTCGGGAGCAGGGTGCCGATTGTGTTAGGTCAGAAGCCGCCAGAACGAGGGAACGTACCACTCCGAATACAGATAACATAGAAGTACCTTCAGTGCGTTCATTGAAACGTCCCAGAATACTTGATCCAAGCCCTTCTACTTCTCTGAGACATGAAAAAAGTTTCCCAGAGGATAGTACCGCGGAACAATCTGGTCTTCAAAGTCTCGACTATGGTCGACAAGGAAGACCCAATGTCAACGACAAGTCTTCTATGATCATCGGTCCCATCATTGCAGAGGATGTCCAGTTACTGGAACAATATATGGAATCTCAAGCTCGTCCTGAGAGATCTAAAAGGGGACGCTTATATGACACTGTATCGGACAATCCAAAAGATCCCGTGATTTATCTCAGCGTTTCTCGACGAAGAGAAGGGCTCTCTTCAAGTGAGCGAGCAGGTGAAAAACAAAAGGAAATCTTGGAACAAATCCTAGGGCCAAATGTCAGAGAAGTTGTTAATCTGTATGGTCCATGCCAATATCTTATTGCGTATGCTGAATATTTCTCAGTTACTTTCGCCATATTCATCCTAGCTTTCCTATCATTGACGAGCATAAATTCAATCAATTGTACTCCAATGGCGATAAAAGCTTATCGCCCGCACTTATTTGTGATATATTAGCTTCAGCTTTGGTATACTGGAGGCATTCCCCAAACCTCAAACGATTTCCGGTTCCAGACCAGCGATATTGCTGGAATCTGGCCGTGGAATCACTTCAAGGAGATTTTCTCGCACCAGGCCTCTCGACCCTTTATGCAGCGCTCCTTGATTTGTCTGGGCGACCTGTCGTCTCGATTGCAGGCAATACGCTCACCAGTGGAAGATCCGTTGCTCTGGCTCATAGCCTGGGGTTGAACCGTGATCCTAGCAGATGGAGGATACCTGATCATGATAAGAATCTACGAACTCGTCTTTGGTGGGGTGTTTTAATTCACGATCGTTGGTGAGCATCATGTTTCCTATCACAAGTGATTAAAACCTTTTACCAAAACAATATTCAAGGTCGAGCTTCGCCCATGGTGTACCTGCGCATATCCGAAGAAATGAATATGATGTCCCGCTGCCTACACTCGAGGGACTTCTCACAGAAGGCAATCACAAAACTTCACGCATCCGCCCAGCAGAATGCTTCATCTTACTCTGTACGCTAACCGAAGTTCTTGGCGATATCCTTCCACTCCTGTATGATCGCAGATGCAGGCCAATCACCGAAACCACCAAATTCTTGCGGCAACTCGAAACCAATCTTGACAAATGGGAAGAATCTCTTCCACAATGGGCGACAAGTAAATCCAACGCCGAACAAGTGTCAGGTCTAACCAGTCTAAGGCTCGGAGTTCTCTCTATCAAAATGCTACTTTGCCGTATAGCCTTTCACGTAAGTTCACTATACACACTTATATAAAGCTGAATACTAATCACCACAAAGAGTGCAACACATTCTCCCGAGCCATGTCTAAAAGAAGTCAAAGCATACCACCAAGCAATGCTACGCGAGTGCGCAAGAGCAATAACAGCCTTCCTCACTTCTCTAACAGAACAGAATCTCAACGAATTCTGGATGCCATGTACGTCCTACTCTCCACCTCATTGTGCTATGAATAACTAAACTCCGCATAAGATAGCGCATACCACATCTGTTCCTCAACCATCATTCTCCTTCGCTGCGCCATTGATACCACCGATACCGAAATCGCCGAGTCTTGCAAATCTAGCCTATCCGAAGTAAAGCAATGGTTAGATTGGGCACATACTTCTCATCATTGGGATGTCGCCGAAATATGTCTCGCCCAGTGCGCAGAACCTATTGAAAGATTGAACGTCTCATCGCGGTCAACGGCAATGAATGTTCGAGAGGATAGGATTGAACAGTCGGGCGTGGGAGTGGTAGGTGAAAACATGGGGGATCCAACAAATGTACCCTTTCTCGCGGATACAGAGAGTTTGATGAATGGACTTGAGTATCCGTTTGTTGATCTGTGGGATATGTTTGAGCAGGAATATGAATAATGACTAGGCCTCATGCCCCTAGATAAAATCCATCTGCATGTTACTCACTACATCAATAAGTATATTAATACGTTCCATTAGTTCTTCATTAGGTTCACCCTTCTCAATCAGCAAATTCAAGGGACAGAAAGATTATGTAATACAGGTTTGTATAAGTCGCTGCCAAGGCTACATACATACTTCTTAAAGTTGCAATGTTGCACCTTCAGAAAACTAGAATACCAACCGATGTTTCTATCAAGATTATTCGTATCGCGTAAAGCAATAACTTCTAGGTAGAATGGGTATGAGTCGTAAAGTTACTTTTGAAAATTTCCTAACTCCATGAACTCCAACCAATGCTCCCCCAGCCATATGCAACCATTTCAAAATCATCCAACGGAAGAAATTGTCAAGTCATCAAATTTCAATTTAAAGACTCAACTCAACTGCCTTGCTAGACTTGATCTGGCTTGACCATTCTGCAAGAGCAGCTTCAACCTCTCCACCAGGTCCACAGTACTTCTCAACCGAGTGTGCACTACGGCCAATAAAGTTCTTTGGGTCCATCATGTTGTCAAGATCAGCCCAGACTGGTTCAAAGTACTTGGTGGCCTTGATGCGGTCGATCAAGTCGTTCTTACCACCTTGCTTCTTGACAACGTCAGAAGCTTGGTGAGAAAGGACACGGATCTCTTCATGAGCTTCTTGTCTTGATCCTCCATTGGCAACGATTCTCATGATGATGACTTCTGTAGCCATGAAAGGCAATTCCTCCATGACACGAGAATGAATACGGTTTGGATAAACAACAAAACCAGAGACAACGTTATCCATAGCCATGCAGACAGCGTCAGCTGAGAGGAACATCTCAGGGATGGTGATACGGCGGATGGCAGAGTCATCGAGGGTTCTCTCAAACCATTGAGCAGCGTAGGTATCGTTGGCGTTCTTGTTGAGGTTGGCAAGATGACGACCAAGAGCTGCAATACGCTCGGATCTCATTGGGTTGCGCTTGTAGGCCATGGCAGATGAACCAATTTGATCCTTCTCAAATGGCTCTTCCAACTCCTTCAAGTTGGCAAGATGACGAATGTCACTTGAGATTCTCTGGGCAGTAGCACCAAAGCTGGAAAGAGCATTGGCGATTCTGAGATCAACCTTGCGGGAATAGGTTTGGGTGCTGATAGCGTAACAGCTTGGGAAGCCAGCCTTCTCGCAAAGGATTTCATTGAGTTTGTCGATTTTGGCACCATCACCCTTGAAGATCTCCATGAAACTGGCTTGTGTACCAGTTGTACCTTGGGCACCACGGTAACCTATATTCAAAAAGAATCAGCAAATGTTTAGAGAGGTGAGAGCAAATCAAGCACAAGTTTAAGAAATATCCGAAAGACTTACGAAGATCAGCTCTAACTCTCTTGATGTCCTCCAAATCCATGAGAAGATCTTGAACCCATTGAGATGCACGACGACCAACAGTGATCAATTGAGCAGGTTGGAAATGAGTGTAGCCCAAGGTAGGTAAATCCTTGAACTCAAGAGCAAATTGAGACAACTTGTGAATGACAGTGGCCAATTTTGGAAGGACCAAATCGAGAGCATCACGCTGGAAGATGAGATCGGCATTGTCGGTGCAGTAGCAGGAGGTGGCACCATAGTGAATGATACCAGCAGCCTTTGGAGCAACTTGGCCAAATGCATGAACATGTGCCATTCTGAGTATAAGAAGTTAGCAAATGCATGTTTCAAATTTAAGAATTGAGGATTTAGAGAACTTACACATCATGACGACGCTTTTTCTCCTCCTCAGCAGCAACCTCGAAGTCCTTATCGGTCATAATTCTGTTTTCCTTCATTTGTTGAATGCCCTCAGCACTGATATCCAAACCCAACTCTCTCTCAGCTTCAGCGAGATCGATCCAAAGAGTTCTCCATGTTGAAGCACGGTTGCGAGCAGAGAAGATCTCCTTCATCTCCTTGCCTGTGAGAGCAGAATGATTAGCATTGAGTCTTTGAATATGATTGAACAGATAAATTGATTGTCAAATGTGAGATTTAACTAAGAGAAGAGAAGAGCGCATTATGAGATGCAGTCAATGGACTCGAGAGGAAGAATCCACTTGGGTTTGTGTTTTTATCAATCAATCGCTGAGGGGAGAGGTCTGATACTTACTTGCATAACGCGAAGTCAAGGGAGTTTGATAGATATCGTTGGCAGACATCTTGAATAGATTATCCCAGAGATCTTGGTATATTCTGAGTGATTTGATGCTTTTGTCTTTTGAAAAGAGGTTTCCGGGAATTGGAGAGGTTGTTGTTTGGAGATAAGAATTGAAAGATTGAAATACGCGGGGCAGACAAAATTAATAAATTTGTGGAGGGGAAAAAATGATGCTGGAGTCACCAGCGGCCGCTTTGTCCCGTTCCGAGACACCAAACTAGTTTTTAGGGCAATTTTTCAACCAGGATGTTGGATTAGATTCAGTGCACGGCTGAAAAATGTTGTTGAGAGAAATTCTTATCTAGTGAATACCCGAAGATCTTCCACTGACCTACCAGTTTCTGTACACAAACAAAGAGTCAATAATATAACAGACTATCCATCTAGCAATCATACAGAAAAAGAGGCTGTGTTGACCCGGAAAGGAATGTTCGTTAAGTGAATGATATTATATGGTCATTCTGAATCTCAACAAAAAGCCAGTACCTGTCAAAGTGCTTCGAGAATGGAATCAAACTTTACATCAACACCCATGGACATACAAGCAGTTCCAAACTTGAGTATAATGACTCTAGATTCACTCCAACCTTGCTGGTTGAAAGTACATCAAGCCTTCCCATACCTAGGTATTGACCCAAAAGAATACCTCACAGCACTGGTGATATAGTCCTTCCGTCCGACTACGGAGGGTTTCAACCTCTCATCCTCATCATCGTCAAAAAGTTCCTCTCCCCTATTTATGCCGATATAGAGCGAACTATTGAGTGATGACCATAAATAAATCTCAATATGATTGGTCAATGGTTTTGTTGATGTCGTGATTTTCTTGATCTGCAACTGGTGGAAAATCTCCACAATATTGATGTTAAGCTATTTCTCCATTTCACATGACTTTAGAAAATATCTGATCATAATTCTTCGCCTTGTTGACTTTGAAGAGTAACCAGAAGTGAATTGTTCACAAGGACCACCGAGAAACTTTTCTTTCCTTCCGTTGAGGTCTTAATTGGTTATCCAGACCTCTAGAAAAGAAGGAGCAACTGTTAAGAAGCATGGAAAGAACCAGTCCGTTCCCATCATATATTTTGGATATCAACTGTGAAATGTCTTTTTGACGCAAACACAAGTATCTTTGATGACAAAATAATACTCAAAACATGATACCCAATAAATCGCTCGAACCAGAATGAAATATAAAGAAACGAGGCCCATTAACTCCTACGGAATAATAAACCAAATTCATGCCAGTGTTGAAGAGATGGCTCCTGCCCGGTGTGTTACTCCTTGTAATCATTTTCGAAGTACAAAAATGTATTTAGAAGGAGTCTCTCAAACAGAGAAGAAAATAAGAGAAAGAACCACCCAGACGCCGAACTTTCTCGATGAAATCCAGAGCCCCGATGGTAATTCTTTCCAAATGCAATTATTCCAAAGTGTTCAGGAAGGCATAAAGCTCTCAATTCCTCAAAACTCTGGAGACACTGTATCCATTTCCCACATCAAGCCGCAAAGGTTATAAATCCGATGAACTGGATCACAGCCACGATACAAAACCCCACAATCTTCCTATCTCATTTTGTTCTTTGCCATCAATACATTTCGAATATAAGACAAATCGGGTGCTCACCTTGATAAAATCGAACTAATCACTCCCTCCATTCAAAATTTATTTCGAGTAGAGGAATAAATTTTCGACTTCGAATGGTTGATTTTCTGCTTTCCTTGTAGTGGTAAATTAAGTGATATTCAAGTCCGTTCATTACTTTCTAGAGGCGGCTCGGCAAGGACTCCTATGTGGCCGATTCAATGATTCAAGGCAGGTCATACAATTTCATTTTATATATTGATTAGGATTATTTTCAAGATACAGAAGATGTCCATTATCAAGGCTCCTAGTGGCACCGACTCTCCAGACTCCCATAACAAATCCTTGCCATTGTATAACCTTCCCCAAATCAAAGTTCTGCAGATCTTTTGAAATCCCTTTCGCTGTTATCCATTGTTGTCCGTATCTTTATTCGAGAGGTAGAAGAAACCATTATTATCAGCCCTCTACCACGTCAACCAGTTTTTATAGAACCCTCTCCGCGATGTTAGAGGTCATCGAAAATTGTCTATAAGATGCCGAAGAAGTTTGAAACGTTGCCATGCAAAGAAATATGCGATGTCTCCAACACCATCGCTTCATCGCAGTAAACTGACACCAAGGTTTGTGCCGAGTTTTAGGAAGGGATCTAAGAAGATTTCGACTTATACAAATGGTAGTAGATTGAGAACGGTCAAAGGAGTGAAGGCATCGGCGATTCCTGTTCTGGGCGATTGGACTCGCGGGATAGGTATCGGGACGTATTTTCGAGGCTCAGGGAAGTGTTCTCTCCATATCTTGCCATCAATCTTTAGCTCAAGTTCTTTCCAAGTAGTAATTGTGAGTTCCATGCGACAATGTAGATTTGGAATACAGTCTCGTACGTGAACGAAACGAATTGAAAATTCAGTCCGGCACTCGATACAATGTTCAATCTCACTTGTCTCTTCTTTAACTTTCTTCCAGTATAACCCCCATGAGCTCTCAGGATATTTGCGCGTCATGTCTCTAATTCGATCCCGGCTCGTTGGCCAAATTCGGGGACGGATATGCATCGAATTCGAATAGCATTGAAGATGGGCACATATATCGACGCGTAGCCGTATTACTTCGCCACATTTTCCTTGGAAACCCCTATGTTGGCGGACCATTATAGAACCGCCTTTCCTAACGAATGAAATTTGTTCCTTCTGGAAACTACTAGGTCCACTACCTTCGCGGATACAATTCCAAGACACGTCTCTTTCGACAGTCCAGGGAAAATCATCTCGGTGATAAGGGGCAAAGAAGCAGATGTGGTGATGTAGATCCCGGGCTAGATATGATGCAGCCATCTCATTCATGCGATATGATCTACTCCATATTTTTCTGTTGTCAACCGAAAGTTTTGAAAGGTTCTGAAGCATCCTGCTGACACCTTTTGCGGGGCTCAAACGTTGCAGAGCACAAGATATATTGCAGCAACCATTCAAGGCCATATTCTTAATATCATATTCCATTATCTTTCGAAATAACAAGTTTTCATGGCGTGTCAGTTTGAGGATGTAATTAGGTCCCATGATGACATAGATTGTTTTGCACGAAATGGAGAATAGTGCGGCCGATGCGACGTCCAAGTTGTCAGCAATCTGTTGGATCAATTCTCTAGGGAATTTCTCAAACGATGAATTTGTTAATGCGTTTCGTTTGTGAACAAAGTGTATTCTTAGCAAACGAAGGAGGGCGGAAGGTGTCTTAAAATGATCCATTTTGGTTGGAGCTGGGTGTTGTGGGAATCGATGATGTTGTAAAAAGACACATTTCGGGGAAAGGTCTGGACAATTTGTGATGTAACTGTTCAGAAGAAGAGCGTCACTACCTACTTAGCCTAGCGCATATGATCCCCAGACTTGATTACACATTAGTGCGATGGAGATCTGCAAGTAGGTAAACAAGTACATCATGTAGGCTTCGCTTAGTCATTTTAGAGTAATCTTGTGTCCTTTCCCCCTTTATTATGCGGGGGCAAAATTGATCATTGTACCTAGGTGGGTAAGGAATATAAGGCAGTAATTGAGTTCTTTTGTTCTGCAAAGTAGCAGGCTTTGAATTCTCAAATAAAACTCGATGGTTTCTTACACAGTTGCACATCAAAAAGGTATCCGGTTCAGGTTACCCGATAATACCTAAATTTCGTTGACTTTAAAGCCACACAAAAACCCACAAAGCCGGTCCAATTACAGTAGATACGATAAATTTGGTAGTATGAACCCTAATGCAGAACTGAAATGTCAAATGCTCTTATTACTTTCTGAAAGCCGAGAATAAATTACATTTTGGAGCAATATTCTTACAGTGATTGGGAGAATGTATTGGCTTTGTGCAGGATTACTCGTAAACCTCGCAGCTATTTTGAGGAATTATGCGCTCTGAGGATTTTATATCAACTCACATATAGCTTTTTTGATTGGAATCATTATTCCTTCACCATCCTATTTATCTCGAGGAAAGGGAGTTATCGCCGTTTCGTGATCCAGGACTTCAGCACAATTCTCAAACTGTACCCTTATGTTTGAAAGTTAGGCGACAGTGTCGATTATTTTATCCTAGCTATGCAAGTTGGCACAATCCAAAGTCAATATATCTTTTAATTCACTCACACTGAAAGTTCATCCTGTTTTGATCATACGGCACAGTGAACGTGTCGGCGCTCCATAATCATTTATCAAGATGGCCGTATCCAACTCTTGAACTATATTTATTATTCACACTGTGCCTTATTTAAAAGATCAAAAAACACCGGTGATGGGGGTGCTGTTCCAGTTTCTTTTAATCGTAACATAATAAACTGCTATTATCCTAGAAAGAAGTACAGTTGTTACTACTTTGTTGATACATCCCGTCTTCAGCCTATCGGACGTTAAATTCAACCTATTCGGCTTTGTTTCTGGATTCACTGTCCAACCGGCGACCAGTCTTCAAGAGTAACTGTGAGTATCTCCATTATGATCGCGTCCCAGCCAATCATACCTCCATATACCTAACACTTTGCCAAGTACCAGGTCCTCGAAGCTCTCTACCAAATGTGTGTCCTATACTACACCATGTATGGCTGTTCCTCCAGCTGCAAGACGGGAACCAAACAACCATTGGAGCTAGAACGTTGTGGACTCTTCCGCGAGATCGAAGATCAATCAATAGAGACCAACAGATGTAGCGAAGCAAGAGGTCGAAATGGTCAAAAGACTGAATTTAAAATGCTGAGACTTAAGCAACGCTGCCCTGCATGTGTTAAAAAAGCAATAGCGGCGAAAGTGGCAGAGAGGAAGGCGAGAGAAGAAAAAGAAAGGCAAGTGGAGAGAAACGGGGAGAGAGGGGAGGTTCTGAGACAGTTGAGAATGGAGGAGGATGAAGAGGAAGAGACTCCTAGAGTCAGTCAACGACAGTTCGCTGACCCCGATTTTCTTCTTCATACTTATACCCCTGGCAAGAAGTTGGTTTGGTTTCTTAAACCAGATGAGCTGTTAGCAGACATAGAAGACTAACTGAGCGATGGAGCAAGTTTCCAAAAAATTGTGGAATCTATGGCTATGAAGGCAGAACTCTCTCTCAAATATCAGGATCAAAATCCGCGCCGACTTACAAATCCTAACGATTCACTATCCCCCATGGCAGCCATCACAGCTACTATCAATAATCATCAAGGCAAATTCCCAAGCCTCGAAGATTATTCCACGACCTCACTATCCCCCATGTCTACGCTGCTAAGCGACACAGCGTCTGGAGAAGGGTCTCCTAAATTGCTTGGTGACACTGAAGGGAGTTTTGGCTTGGGCATTTATTTCTAAACGCTTGAAAGCATGGAGATGAAAGCAATTGCAAACATCTAAGCTTTTCAAGGTAGTGGGGGTAAAATGGTTTAGCGTCCATCAGAGTGTTCCACAGTTTGGAACTAGCAGCCTTAATGTGAGCTTGATATTAAGTCTTCCAATATTCGAAATGAACTTGAGATTTCAAACCAATAGAATGTTCGAATCAAGATATTGGAAGCATCTGAATGTTAAACTGCAGCCCGGGCCATTGAAAACAGTAGGGCCCATCATGTGCGGGTAGATGATGGAGAAGTGTGGCAGAATATAAGTAGGTAGATAAGAGAACTCAGGGTTGCACAGCAAAACTCCAAGGTATAATTAAACCATTAGTGTCGTTATAATAAAGTCAGAATAGTTGTTAGTAATATTGCTACTTCCATGCTACGCGATCGGAAGTCTCCAAATGATCTCACTGGGGTGTGAAAATTTTTGTGATCCAATTCCCAGAAGCAATTCTATGAAGGAGTTAGGAAAGCTTTATACATTGAAAGGTTTGTCAGAATGGTTCCTTTGGGTGAGAATAGAAGAGTGGCATATGAATACCAAGTTATAATTTGCCCGCGAAAGATTAAGTTGAAGAGCCGACGCTTTGTCGAAATAAGACGATATTGTCCAAATTAAAATCTATTTTGAAGGCAATGGCGCAGTCCTGGAAATTGCCGAAGCTAGGTAGTTAGAAGAAAAGCAAAAACCCTCATGGAAAAGCTTAAAGCTTAACAAGAGCGTGAGTTTTCCCCAAAACATCGTTTGCTGTCGATTGTTAATGAAACTTGGTATATATGAACTTCCAACTCGATAGCAGTAGAGGCCAATTAAGAGCCGAGAGAATGTCTAACAGGCGTAAGGAAGAGATTTGAAAATATCTACAATTTCTGGAGAAAAACAAAGATGCAGGCGAATGATAGAAAGGGCACGGCTGTCAAGGGACATTGAGTTGATGATGTGATTCGGCGAGACTTGTTTTCTTCATCCTCGGCAAGTGAAGGGGTCGGAAGGAAGAAAGCTGTGGACAGTAAAGTACCGATGAATATTTGAAATCGGATCGGGTCAATGAAGGTAAAGTTGGTCTCGAGACGAATGGCATGTGTGTAATTGAAATTGTGATAATATATGTGTTTATTTTTATTTTTATTTTTACATAGGTTTATTTTGCTTATCTATTCAGAAAGTCTTGAGCAGCAGCACCTAAAGTTCTTCTTGACCCGATACGGGTAAATCACGGGGTAATTAACGCCGCTTTTAGATGATGCTTTCGTATAGGCAATACTTTGGACGCCGCTTTTGTTTTTGAAATTATGATCATAAAGATCCTCTATCCACGTCCCACTGTTCCTCCCTGAATGCTTTCCAACGACATCATAAGGTTTGGCCCATAGCAACGAAATACCCTGATAGGTATCTTCGCGGATGTCTCCATAGCCGAGAACATGACGTCTTTCACATATATGACAATTTTCCCTCGCTCTTGTTGCTTCCTCTCGCACGAAAGGCCATGTGGGCACCGTGTCAATTCTCTATGAACACTGCAGAGAATTCAAAAGGGATTGAGCTCTTAAGAAGAAAAACACAAATCAATCGATAGGATTGCTGTCCCCGGACCCTCACGTCCCATATCTCACGGCACCACTATAAGCTTAACATCCTAAGCTCCGGTCGTCTGGCCTTCACTAAGACATCTAGTCGTTGATCCTCCGGGAGAGAAACATCCCGAACGCCTCTAGTTACATGCGTAGGTCAAGTTCCTCTGACAATTAATTTCCTTACTTTTGGTAATATACCTTCATTCCTACTTTACTTTCTCCTATTTTTCTATGGCTGCGTGATATCATCACAAGGTTCTCTTTATTTCCGAGAGAAAAGATTGTTTATAGCACGAAGGAGACATTGTGAGACACGACGGGTAGGATTTGAGACGAACACGACGATCGAAATTTTACACGAACGAACGAATCCTTGTCTCGGTATGGCTTGATTGTTTTGAAGATCGGACGAATAATTGAACAATTCTGACACAAGATACACAAGTACCTAGAGACTTGGGACGAATTTTGTGCCTGCGGAGAATCTTCGAAACAAACTATCAAAGCCGCGACACTGAATCAGACACAGGGAACTCATTGCGCATTATCTATCATCGTCACAACTAGAAATCCTTTACAGAATGCTCTGTACAAACAGACCCGAGGGCTTCGTACGTCCCAATACATATCCCCTCAGCTCCGCATCCACTGACAGTTTGTCCAGGGCCCAGCCTCCCACCTCAATTCCTCAACCCTCCCCACAACTTGTTTCACAGACGTTATCCTCATTCCCCTTCCAACTTGGCTCGCTCTCGCCTTCGTGCCTTTCCTCTTTGCTCTAGGGCTACACTACCGCAAAATCAACTATAACCCCTCCACCGCACACTTGCGCTCCAATACCCGCTCCTCGTGTCTTTACCTCACCTTCCTTATCATTTACTACTTCCTCATTTTTGCGAGCATTGCCATGCTTACTCTCGAAATCGTGCGGTTGACTAACCTTCACTATGGCATTGGTTTATTGCCCTTCGCCTACGCCGGAATCCTTCTCTCGGCTGCTTTGTTTTGGAGTGAAGGAATACAACAACGTGTAAAGTGGTGGCAGGGAATAAATATGTTGGTTTGGATAGGAGGAATTGTCATGAGTGCTGTGCAGGTTATTGGATTGAAACAACAATATGGCTACGATGGGAGAAAGGAGAGCAAATATCCAGTTAGCGACCAGATTCTTGATGTAGCTGTCATGGCGGGTGTATACGCTGTTATTGCGCTACTGGAGGTAGTGCTGGTAGTATGGAGGGAAAAGAGAAGAACATCAGCCTTGAGGTTGGAGAGAGGAGATATGGGTGCGTTTGAATATGGGAGAGGTGTAAGCGAGAGCTCTGGCATGAAGGACTAAATTATTGTTTCAGACCTGGAGACATTTTTGGGATGATCTTGTACTTGTACTTCTTGCAATTGACTTGGTTGGTTTGGCGTGTTGGAATGAATACATTGAGACTATTCTATTGGGATATGGTCATGGTATACCCCGGGTACTTTACTTTTCACAGAATATTAGGAAGAGTGTAAATACGCCTCGTATCTATTTGCTATCACTAAGCTTATTGTATGTGTGGATTGCCTCTCGCCTCGATCAATTAGTGGTGAATCTTCATCCACTGACTTGCAGAACAGCAATTGCCACATGATCCTGCTACTAGAACGGAATGCAAGAGTAAATGGATTTCAAGGTGAATGGTACCACGCAGGAAGATTGGTTTAGGGTTTGAACTCTATCATGGGTTGATGCCCTTTCGTTATTCTGTGTAAAAAAAGGATGCTGAATTTCTGACATCTGATTTGGTAGACAGGCATGCTGACGAGGCTAGATTGCTGACACGTTCATAACCCCTCTTTTCATTTGCGATCAGCTTAGCTAACCTACCTACATCCACATCTCTGTCCAGAACTTCTTATCAATTGAAGCCACTGTCCTTGAACATCTCGAGGACTCATACTCGGATTCAAAACAATCAATATCATTGATTCGAACAATGAGGCTTTTGAAAAGTATCAGCGCTGGCAGGTTCAGCTTGACTACGTTCTACACAAACGACATACCAGAATATGCCATACTTTCGCACACATGGGGTAGCGACGAGATCACTTTCCAAGACTTGATGAATGGTCGGGGTCGAGACAAGGCCGGGCACGAGAAACTTCTATTTTGCCAAAATGTGGCTAGACAGAATGGTCTCAATTACTTTTGGGTAAACACATGCTGTATCGACAAATTGAGCAGCGTGGATATACAAGAGGCAATTAATTCGATGTTTCGTTGGTACCAAGATGCTAGTCTATGTTGCGTTTACTTAGAAGATGTATCAGCAGAACGGATACCAAGCACACACAATTACGAAAAATCTTCAGAAGCACAAATGCGGCGAAGCAGGTGGTTTACGCGGGGCTAGACTGTTCTAGAGCTTCTTGCACCACCTGTGGTACACTATTTTACTTGCGAGGGTGAACTCATAGGTAGTAAGCAAAATTTAGCGCCGTTGATCCACGAGATAACTGGAATTCCAATCTTAGTGATCTGAGGCGATGTTGGAATATTCGAAATCGATGACGAAGAAAAATTTTCTTGGATTAGAAGTCGCCAGACTACATTGGAAGAAGATATTGCATATTCGATGCTAGGCCTGTTTAACATCAATATGCCTATAATATATGGCGAACGAAAAGAAAATGCACTTAGAAGACTTAGGGACGAGATCAAAAAGCGTCCAAACAAACCTGCGCCCAGACGACTGCAACCCTTATATTCCCAGCCGTTAGGTGCTGATCAATTTCGGATCTTGCATTTGAAGCCTGGAGTAGTAGGAAGCACCATTATTGGCGAGGTCTCCGAGCATAACACTTCAATACCCCCGCAATACTATGCTTTGAGCTATGTTTGGGGACAAGAGCCCGAGATTCATCGTATTGAGATCAACGGAGAAGATAGATTTATACGACCAAATCTTTTTCATGCTTTACAAAGAATGAGGCTTCAGGCTCCTATTCATATATGGGTGGATTCTCTTTGCATCAACCAGCGTGATGACTTTGAACGAAATGCACAAGTTAGTCAAATGTCAACAATATACACAGCAGCCAGTGGTGTGCTCATATGGCTTGGTGAGGAGGACTCAACCAGCAAGTTTGCCATAGATCTCATTGCTAAAATGATAGCAAACGAATTCCGGTGGGAGGCCATGTGGTGGGAGCACTATGGGGTAATTGCCCTGGCTCGCATCTTGGAAAGACCGTGATTTCGTAGGGGCTGGGTTCTCCAAGAAGCTGCCTTTTCAAGAAACTCGTCCATTTACTGTGGTGATCGACAGGTTCATATGGACCATTTTACAAGAGCTTTAGACTTGGTTCGGGCTAATCTGAGTAGCATGCCTCCTTTATTAACGACGACAGTCCTTTCGAACTTTCGTCATTCGCCTGCAGTTAAACTTCTCGATACTATCAAAGGCGCGTTCGAAAAGTCCGCAGTGGGTACAATAACTCGTCACCTTTTGACTCTAGAAACGCTTGTGGAACTGACCACACTCAGTGAGACTACCGACAAAAGGGATACTGTCTATTCTCTACTAAACCTTTCTAATGATGCCACTCGCGCTCCACAATCTAATTCGTCTGGCTATATAACTCCTGATTATAGCAAGCGTACACTAGATGTATTTATAGATTTCATCCTGCACTCTTGTCGACGATCGGGCTCACTGGACATTGTTTGTCGTCCCTGGGCCCCAATCTCAAACTCCACGACACTTGATATCAGCTACCAACCTAGGCAGCGTTTTGGTGTACAGTCATATCCATCATGGATATCATCCCGAGATAAGTTACCATTTGGAAATCCATCTTGGGGATCAAACCGCCGAATAAATGGTATCTCTCTAGTCAGTCGTAACCAGAAGCGACTCTACAATGCCCATGGCGGAACTAAACCTGATGTTTACGTCGGACGTGGCGTTGACGGTGTATACAATGGATCATTACACACCAAAGGAATAATTCTTGGGGAAATTAGTCGAAGATCGACAAGATTCGCTGATGCTATCTTGACGACAGAAGGCCTAGAATTATTAGGATCAATAAGCCCCGGCCGAGACACGAATAGCATACATGTACCAGATGCTTGGCGCATTATTTGCGCAGATCGCGATGACAAGGGCGAATTTGCACCGCTAGCCTATGAAGAAGCAATGACTAGTATCTTGAACACCGTATCCAGCAGCCGCGATTCCATTAACCAGGAGCGCCTGAGCCTGGTCATCGATATTGAGGAGCTTATTCTGAATATTCAAACTCCGGAAACTGTCAAAACATACCTCAAAGTTGTTCGAGACATCGTTTGGAATCGGCGTTCTTGTCAACTTAAATTAAGCGTGAGTGCCAGCAACAAAGAGATGGAAAACAGCATCGTAGGTCTCGTTCCTCAAAACGCAAACTATGGTGATTTGGTTTGCATTCTATACGGCTGTAGTGTGCCTGTGGTACTACGGAAGTCGTTAAACCTGGATGGAAAAGTGCATTGGCAGTTGATTGGGGAAGCATATATGGACAAGATTATGGATGGGGAAGCAGTCCGTTCGAATAAATTTGAGGAAAGTCTATTTGAGATCCGGTAGTATCACATGTGGGATTTGAAAAGATTGGATTTAACTTTTGAATACTGTTGCTATGTGTCCTAAAAAAATATATACAGATGTGCTATGAGAGATTTTTACGCCAATGACTATGTAAACCTTGTGGAAAATATTGCCAAGACTAGCCGTATAACGCGTGTATTTACATACTATCATGTTTCAATAGACTGTTGACAACGAACAAGCAGTGGACCAACTCATACAGGAGAAATAGATGAAACGCTCAGCACTTGGGGGGTGTTCGGTCAAGAATCTAAGCAAATCCGGTGCTGACAACAAAGCTTACGTCGTCGTTGAACGAGGCGGCGACATCAAAGGTGTGAACTCCACCGTTGGATGCAGCGTATAGTACATTGTTATAGTGACGGAAATAGCGAGTAGGGTAACTCCAAGCTCTAATCGAGTTACCTTGGCCGTTAAGACCAGCTTGTGGGCAGAATGTGGCATCTTCGTGGAACGCCTTGGTGCCGTCATTGGCATTGAGCAGAAGTCCAAAATCATAGTGTCTGATGTAGCTGCCGGGGGTATCGTTTGACTCAAAGGAGAAACAGGCGCTGTTTCCAAGACCGGCGCGAACATACCAGCTAGCTTGCTGTTTGAGCGCGGTGGTGCTGGATGACGTAACAACTTGAGTATTCACGCTGGCGCCAGTGTGTGCAATGTAGCGTGTTGTGTATCCGGCGGTAGTAGCCCGAAGGGAGATCGAGGAACCGACGGTAAGAGCAGTTCCGCTGGTCAATGATGTGGTAGCATATTTAGCAGCTACGATGTTTGCCTGTACCGAGTTCTCGGTGGCATCAGAAGGATAACCAGTGGTCATCACACCCTCGTAAAAGGTTCCCTGCGCGCTTACACTGTTGTCTCCGCCGATTCCGAGAATGATAGCACCTTCTTTGCTCATTGGGTTATAGCCAGACGCACTTGGGCGCACACCACTATAGTACGTCGACAGAGCGCCAGATGCAGAGTTGGCACCTCGAATCGCCCATAGATTTGGTCCTCCCTTGACGACTGCAGTGAAAAAACGGGAGGTGATTGATGGATCTCCAGTGTTGACACCAGGGCTCACACCGGAGAATAGGCCGTTCTCAAGATCGGCCATGAGCCAAGGACCACTTCCGGATCCTGATCCCCAAGCGGTACTGTCACCAAAGTAGATGGCTTCCATGTGACCGTTACCAGTGTCAAGACTACTAGTCTCTGCATTACCGTAATCGAAACAGCAGCCACCATTGTAGTGAGTTCCATCGAGAACTGCGTACATACCCTCCGCTGCATCAACTTTGGCTATTCCACTAGGGGCATTATTGCGGTAGCCTGTTCCGGGCGAGATGAAGACTCCGTATGCTTTTTGACCGTTCAGTGTGACTGGTGCGCCAATTGCAGAGGCCAAGTTATCATAACTGTTAACATCGGGACCGTCAAATCCTCCAGGAGGAGCTTGGGTGAGGTGATTACCACGACCAGACTGATCGTAGATTATTGTGATGAGACAGGTGGTATTAGCGCAGAAAGTGTCTTGAGAAGCAGCATTGGCCACTCCTCCTGCAGCTAGAGGTGCAATGTTCTTAGTTGTTCCATCTGAGCCACGTTTCACCTAGTACATCGAAGAGTCAGTGATTGTTTACCAAAATATATGAGGTTGAGCGTCTTATTGCTTACCTGGTAGAGCGAACCGCTGAAGGCACTGTACAAAGCGCGAGTAGTACTATGTGCGGCAACTGTAAGATTGAGGGGTCAGTCATCAGGAACCTTTACAACGTAACGAGGTCTGAAGTAATCAATTGGAGGCTTACCACACGGAGTTCCACCAGAAGAGTAGATATCGCAAGGTCCAGCAGCAACGAGAGGGCTAGCAGCAACAAGGCCTAGAGCAAGTACGCGAGCGCGTTGGAGTCTTTGACGTGAAAACATATCTAATCACTTTTGTGGCGGAACGACGGTGTGAGGCACGCTTGAAAGTTCTCAAATCATTAACAAGAGGCTTAGATGGCCACTGACGTAGAACTGTGTACTGTAAGGTTGGCGTCTGGTCTGCCTTTTATTATCTTCATCAACTTTGTGGAGCTTGGCTTGCATGCTCCTGATTGGTACGCATAGCATGCACCTACCTAGTCGTATTGATAATTACTCTAAAATAGCCACTCATCGGAGTTTCCGAGGACCAAGAGTCATATGGAACTTTTTATTCCACCTCTGATGCTCACGGAACAAGTATTATACGCGTCACGAGGTCTGACTCGTACAGTGCTAAGAAAACGACAACATGAGTTTGACGGGGAACTCGGGTCATCCCGAATGCACCCCGCATACCTAATCATAGGCATTGTTAGTAGAATCTGTGTACTATGTCAACAATTAGTGGAGGAATGTCCGCCACTTCAGTGACCCGTGCCACTTTGAATCAGAACATGTATATGCTATTAGTTAGTTCTCCGGACTAAAACAGCGGATCGTATAGCTGCAGATATTTACATCCAATACCGGGTCCCAATACCTGCAGGTATAGAGATATTCCATGCGCTCCAATCGGCAGCACACAGGTTGATCTTGGTAATTAGATCTGCGGGGTAGACCAGAGTGTTTAAGAATTGTGATTAACCCAATATTAAAATCCGGGGCCCCAGGCCGGCAATAAACTGCCGAATCGAGTTGTCCGTCCCGTTGTGCATGTGAAAAGTATGCTCGCTTAAGCACTGGTGTCGGTACCCACTTCTATTGCAACCATAGCCACTTGATGGAATAATTCGGCAGATGCAGGTACGTGGAACTGTCAGTTCGAAGTATAAAAGTATGGGTTTCCGGAAGCTTCAATTGGCCCTGATATAGTGGGAAAATAGCGGGAGAAAAGCTTAATGGTTCACAAGACTATGTTAAGCCGGCGACCTCTATCATCCCGAGGTCCACCGATCTAATCGATGTTATCATGCCTGCGATCTAATAAATTCCGATGTCGTTTGCCTATTAGTTTCATGTACAGTGTGTCTTGAAAATAGAAGCACTATTTATCTCGATACACAGAATGTTCGACCCAACAATATTGCGAAGTCTAGAAAATTAGCTCTTTGAACAATGGGAAAAGGGTGTGAGTGTTGTTGCATCCACGAACGCAAACCTCGATCGTATTTGGGTACGGTCGGACCATACTCCGTATATCGAGTTGTTCTATACTCCGTGAAAGATGGGCCTGCGGCAGATGTGGAAAATCCTCCAAGAAGATGTTGAGAAACGAAGAGTGGAGTGAAGAGGAGATGAGAGTGGTTCGAGTGGAGCATTACCAGTTATACCACGTGACATTACAGCACGGCTTGCTGCTTTTGTTGTCGATAAGGTTTATCCAGCGGGTCAATGACAACGCAGCAACATCTTACTTCACTCATATTGCGAGAGACTATTAGCCGTTGGGTCTATCTCATGTTTGTTCTGTCGGAAACATCGTATTCGCCCGGAACACTGAATTCCTTAAGAGCACTGGACCTCTTGGCGTTATTCATAATATTAAGCGGCTCCACTCAAATGAACAGCAACTACTTCAGACTTGGAATCTAGAATGCCAAGCGGATAATTGGATAATCTGCTGCGGGAGACAAATGATGAAGCTAATGAACAGAGTTATGCTGCGCAAGAAAATGCAGCAAAAGAATTCTGAGCAACTTCAACAAGATCAGAACACGGGCGACGTAACATTAGACAACCATGAACGAGAAGGTGATAACAACGGTTTGGCCGATAATCATATGCTGCTACACTATGCGCAAGGTAAGGATTTGACACAAAGATCATATAAAACCTGTTCGGTACTACACCTCTTGGAAGTTGCAACTTACAAAGTGGAATGTGTGTCTGTCTTGGAATTCTCTTTCCAATATAGCTACTTAGCTGTGGTAGCTTCTTGGGATAGGTGGGGATCTCCTCGAAGAGAGTACTGTGTCAACCTCCACACTTTACCTGGTAAGACCACCTCGACAATTTTGCAACAACCAATGTCAGAGATTTTGGTAATTGAAACACCAAGGTCAACCTTCACCATGGCCTTGCTTTACACCCCAACAACATATTTCCTCCCCGAGTTGAGATATGGAACGCAATTCGCCATATCAAAAAGTGGCTCAACCAGTGCGTGAGCCTTGATAGTCCCGCTCTTACAGGCCATCAATGCCCCGAAATCAGCAAACTTATCATGCCAGTGCTACCTACTCGTGTGCTAGATGTTAGTTGGGTTGGAGCTGATGGTAAAGTTTACTTGGTTCACAGCAATGGAAAACGTCAAAACAACACAACCGTAAGTCACTGTTGGGGCGATGCAAATTATGCACCTATTACACTCTATCTGATAGAGCTTCTGGGATTGTTCTTGACTCTTTACCAAAAATATTCCGAGATGCTGTAGTTATCACCTACCACCTGAACATAAACTATGAATGGATTGATTCACTTTGCATCATCTAAGATAGTGAAGAAATTGGAATTTAGAAGCTTCCAGAATGGCACAGATCTACTCTTCTAGTTTCTTGAATATAGCTGCAACTGCTTGCCAGGACAGTACTGTTGGCCTTTTCTTTGACGGCTGGGATGAGGAGAATACATTTTTGGGGACCCCGTGTGAGATTGTGTCAGGAAGTAATTCAAACCATGGCGATTAGTCGATCTATATGCAGGAGATAAATCACAACCACCTTCACGATTCCTATTTGCGTATAGAAGGTCCTCTAGTAGGTGATTTAAAAGTGCATGTAGAAGAATTAGGCTAACATTGACCAGATGTCCCGAGCGTGGGCATATCAGGAACGTTTTCTGCCACCTCGAACTGTAGATTTCACATCAGCAGAAATGATCTGGGAATGCGGCAGCATGGTCGGTTGTATATGCCCGTGTGATATTCATTTTGGCCTTGACACAGTACTAAGGTACCATAACTATAGCCACCGAGAGAGAACAGATCAATGGTTCGGACAGTGGGGCATAATTGATGAATATTCTGAACTCAACCTCAGTAAGCCAGCATATCGGCTCCCAGCTATTGCAGGGATCGCGTATCATTTCGAGAGCCACAAACGTAGGTCAAAGAATGGGAAATTGAAAACACCACGTTATTTTGCGGGTCTTTGGGAAGACAACTTGCATCATGATTTGCTATGGCGTGTGATCTTTCCGGAGAATAAACCTCGTGAGGTAGTTCGAATCGTCCCATACAATGCGCCCACATGGTCATGGGCTTTTCTGGATTCGAAATTCATACCAAGTGGGAAGTCAGGTCAGGGTGTTAACGAAGGGAACTACTACAGTACTGGTGGTATAGCCCCCGATTTTAAAATTTTGGATTGCTTTACAACTCTAATCGATCCATCTAATATGTACGGTGGTGTCAAAAGTTGAAAGATTGTCTTGCAAGGAAGATCTGTTACCCCAGCAAAAGTAAAATTGCTCTACGAGGAATTCCAATGTTACAAATTGTTCTTCTATGGTTTTGAGGCAGAGGGACGAGCGATAAAATACAATTAAAGTTTTGGGAAACTGATGGCGGATATCCCACTGGCGTTGTCAAAAAATCATCAAAGACAGAGTCGATTGTGGAGAATTACATTGCTTGTGGATTCATTCATTCCAAGGAGTTGGGATTAACGATGACCGCCATTTGGCACTAGTTTTAAAACAATTTGAAACTTCAGAGGTATACGAGAGAGTTGGTATTGCCATGTTTGACAAACGTGGCGTAGCAGTCGGTGGTGGAATTGGAGATTCTACTTTTGGTAAATTTATGGATTCTCTTTGGACTGAAAGTAGCATCCAAACATTTGAGGTTGTTTAAATCGGGGTGGATACTTCAAACAAACGACTTCGATGTTGGGCTCAAAATGTTTGGAAAAATTCCGATGTATTCAGGGAGTCTAGAAAAAGCCAATTTAATCAATGATAGAATGAAACGCTCTTTTTTATGTCGATACTCTTCAACGTCATTCAAATATTCACTCTCGTCAAATAGTCAAATTTAAGTTAACCTAATTATTCAACTCACACCGATTCTTCTAGGCAAGGTATTCAATAGTTCAGACTGTAGTTGAATCATATAAGGTTTTGAATATCTAGAAGCAATTACAAATTTGAAAATAGTTCAATATTCTAATCAAATTCAATATCTTAAATGATTCGAATGTACTAATTGGCTTGGGGGTTTGATAATCTTCATTATTGGATTGCAGTCCGGACTGTTGGACACCCTGCTTCTAGGGATATACAGGTTGAATAGTCGACTGTATGACGCAAGGCAGCACTTCCGAAGATCAGATTACAATACTCTCGTCGCTTGGCCAGGCTCTACATTTAGCACACCAACAGTACATCTTAATATCACCCTTAGGAACGGGATTGACTTATATACGCATAGTTCATCAAATCCCTTTCCAATAACAAGATATCGGCTTGCTACCATTATACTTGGAAGAAAGACGCACTACGACACTTGCCAGATGATTCAACCATTTGAATGGGATGCTTCTCGCAGTCAAATTAGTGGCGACGCCGCGGCGGCAGATTGATTTTCGAAGAACAGAGAATTGAATCAACTAGAAACAGCACGCTATTTAACAAAATTCTCATTGTTGTAGAAAACGATCAAGTACTCCAGCTTGATCGCCTGTTTAGTATCTGTTAGAAAATCCTAGAACACCCTGGATCCAGGAGTCTATCTTTGATATTATTATTATTATTATTAGATTTGAATTTAGTTAACGAAGAGATATGAAGAACAATCAACTGTTCCTACAAAATCTAGATATCTAGAATCTACCAAGTGACATCTTCATCATTCTCTTCGGGAAAAAAGCCCTGCTCGTCGTCTAGACAATTGTCAAAAGATTCCTCTTTTCTGTCAACGGATTGAGAAGATAAGTAAGTGACCAAATCCAAATGCAAATCTCAGCCTGGGGTCAAATACCATCAGCACGTTTTCCTCTCACGATGTGTCTAGTTTGTTATCTAGCAATCAAACGTAATAACTTTATATATTCAAACAACATAAGCCTCTTCAACATTACTAAGTAATCACCAGCGTTTGTGGTTTAGTGGTAAAATCCATCGTTGCCATCAATCTCTTCCCTTATTAGAAGAGTGCGAAACAACCTCGATGGGCCCCGGGTTCGATTCCCGGCGAACGCATCCATGTTTTGCCTTTTCAATCAATCTGGAATTTTGAATGATTGTTTTGTCGTCGATTTTTGAAGTTGTGATGGGTTCAAAGTTTTGAAGCTTTCTGGTGATAGTGGGGTAATGTGGGGTGGTTGTGTTTTTTTCTGGAATGATAAGTGAGCACAGATGAACCTTGAGATCTCTGTTTGTTTCTGAGGGTCTTCGAAATCTTTTTGATACAGAAGGCGAGAGGAGTTTTTGGGGTAGTATTGGGAGGGGTAACTATCTGTAAATGGTATCTCGGAGGTTGAGGATTTTGGATTCTTCCGTTTGCCCAATCCTGCATGTTTTGATGCTCCGCTGACCAATGATGATTGCAGTCAGTGGCTTACAATGTAACATGTACCATAAATCCATACTTTGTTCCTTGGCATGAGTTTATTTCCATCCTCAATACTATCATCGTTTTCGGATTCCTTACACTGATTTTACTCGAGAAATCACAAGCAATATGCCTTCAAAGTGGACAGAGGCACACAAGTCAACTAATGGACCGGGTGATGCACGTCCAACAGCCTTGCAAATTGTACAGGATGAGGATCTAACAGGCAAACTCACTGGAAAAGTCATCCTCATCACCGGGTGCTCTTCGGGAATTGGAGTCGAAACTGCCAGAGCTCTGTCTACCACGGGAGCGACATTGTATCTAACTGCACGGGACATCACCACTGCTGAAAAGGCACTCGAGGATATCTTGGAACCTGGCCGAGTGGAGATTCTGGAATTGGATCTCAGCTCATTAGCTGGGGTGAGATTGGGCGCGAAGAAATTTCTAAGAAAAAGCTCCAAATTGAACGTTTTAGTGTGTAATGCTGGAATCATGGCGATCCCAAATTATACCACAACTGTGGATGGGTTCGAGATGCAATTTGGGGTTAACCATTTGGCACATTTTTTACTTTTTCAACTGCTGAAGGACACATTACTATCTTCTGCTTCTCTATCATTTAATTCGAGGGTGGTTATGGTTTCCAGCGCCAGTCATCGTAATGGAGGTGTCAGACTCGACGATTACAACTACACCAAAAGGCCAGAAGAGTATGACTTATGGGGTTCATACTCACAATCAAAGACAGCCAATATTTACATGGCCAATGAGATTGATCGTCGCTATGGTCAGCAAGGGTTACATGCAACATCGCTGATGCCGGGAGCAATACCATCTGCGATTAGTAGACATCTTGACCCGAAAGACGTAGAGGAGTACAATGCCACAGAGATAATGAGGAAAACGATGAAAAATCCAGAGCAAGGTGCTGCGACGACAGTGTTAGCTGCGATTGGAAAGGAGTTTCAAAATAAAGGCGGAGTGTACCTGGAGAATTGCGAAGTTGCAGGACTCTATCCTTCTGATCGTCAGCTCGATCATGTTGCTAATATCCCAGGATACGTGGAGCATGCGTTTGACAAAGGAAAAGAAGGTAGACTTTGGCCTGACTCTTTAAGAATGGTTGGGTTGGATGAGTAAGAGTTTGAAAAACTTAGTATCATCTAGGTTATCAGGATGTTCAATATTTAATATTGGTAGACACTAAACTGTGTATAATGTACTCATTTTTTCCTTAGGCAGTACAATATCTAATGAATTGATTTACTTGATTGAATATAGAACTAGAAGCGTATGATTATAATACTAAAGTTTGAGCTATTGAAATCCCTGTGTCTCTATTTCCCAAAGTATTCAATAGTCTCGACTGTAATTCAACAATATAAGATTTTAAGTACCTAAAAGTAATTCAAGATTCGAAAATTGTTCAACATTTCAATCGAATTTAAGATCTCAGATGCTTTGATTATTCTAATTGGTTTGAGAATTTGATCATCTTTATTATTAAACTATAGTCTAGACTATTAGATACTCCACTCTTTCCCCGCGCTAATAAACCAGAATCATAACTTCCTCCAATTTCTCCCTACTGTAATCTCTAGCAGACTCGAAAGTTCCGAGTCTAGCGCCATTAATCTTAAAATCACATCAGAATCCATGATTTGAGTTCTAGCTATCTTGATACCAGTTTGTTCCTCTTCGAATGTATTGATCCGGAGAATTGAATCAGATTCCTCCCTAGCTTATTGCATTTCGTGAAATCTCAGAAATATGGCATGCGTCTTGATGAATGATGTCTAAGTTCAGTACCCCACTTTTCGGCCACCCCTCTTTTCGGTCACCTCATAAATCTCATCGCTCTAACCAACCATCTCTCTTCAATCTTTAATGATTCAACAATCACTGAATCAATTGATTTAAAATTTTGATATATTGTTAATTATATCATAAACAATGGTTATATCGAAGATGATATTGCTATAGCACTTAGTGCTATAGCAGGAGGTATAACTATCAGAAAAGCTGGTTTGAATTATGAGATACCCTATACTACTCTTCAGAGCTGTATAAAAGGTTACCTTTCTTATCAAAATGATATTCAAAATATGCAAAAGATAGCCCCAATACAGGAGAAAGCATTAGTTGAATGGATATTAGTTTAAAAGGCTTTGGGCACTAGTCCTATATATCAGTAGATACAAGAAATTGGCGAAACCCTTTTCGAGGTGAAAGGGAATGAGCCTACACTTGGAAAACGATGGATACGCAACTTCCTGCTTAGAAACCCTGAAATTCGAATCAAAAGACAAATCAGAATTGATAATCAATATGTTTCAAATGCTACTACCGAAATTATTAGTAAATTCTTCGAAAAGTTGAATTTGCCAGCTATTATCTATATTAAACCGGAAAACAGATGGAATATAGATGAAGCTAGTATTATGGAAGGCTAAGGCTTGAATAATATGGTACTTGGGAGTGCTGAGAGATGCTTTATTCAAAAGAAGCAGCTTGGCACAAAAAGTTGAACCTCTTTTATTGAGTGTATCTCTGCTACAGGAAAAGCACTGCTACCTCTCATTATATATAAGGGTAAAAGTATTCAATAATAATGATTCTCTATTAAGCTTGATATATATAAGGATTGGAAGTTCCATACTACAGAAAATGAGTGAACTACTAATGAAATAGGTCTAGTATAGCTAAAAGAGATCTTTATTCCTCAAACTGCTCCTTCTGACTCAAAAGAGGCTAGATTGCTTTTTTTGGATAGGTATGGAAGCCACGAAACTATTCAATTTATATTTGAATACTTCAAGAATAATATACACCTCTTATTCCTTCCTCCACATATATCATATATACTATAATCTTTTGATTTATCGATATTCTCTTCTTTAAAATACAAATATCAATATAAGCTCAATAAATTAGGTTTACTATTTAATTCTATATCTATAGACAAAAGGAATTTTCTTGTATACTATCAGAAAGCAAGATTGAAGAGTTTAACTCTGAATAATATCACTTCAGGATGAAGAGCTTCAGGTTTATAACCTCAAAACCGTACTAAGCCTCTTTTGTTCAGATTATTGCTTGAAAATAGTAATAAAGAAGTTTAGAGCCTGAATTCAATTTTAGATAATGATTCCATACTTCAATAGAATATAGATTTATCTTTAATTTGATGAGAAACACTATAAAAAGCAAGTGATCTATGAAAATATATATTAATATTGGAATCTAAAAAAGAAACAGACTTATATACTTATCGATTACTTTTTTGAAAAATTCAAAAAGCATTTGATATTAAGAACTATGAAATTATGAAGTCTAAGTGTCAAATAAAGAAATTAGAATACAAATTAGAATATATTATACCTAAAAAAAAGAGGAAGGTTAATACTAGCCCAAATTCGAAGTTTTCTAGAATTAAAGCTATATATCAGACTCAAATCGAAGCCGATAATCGTGAAATTAATAGGATGGACTCCGATAGTATATATGAAACTAATGCTATAGAAGATTGTATTATAGTTGGATAGTTGTTGAATTATTGAAGTTTAAAAATTGTATATATATATTTTATAAGGTGGCCGAAAAGAGGGGTGGCCGAAAAGTGGGGTACTGAACTTATATTGAGAATTTTTAGCGAGAAGATTATCCGAAGATGGGAGTTGTAGATATCGTTCGTTGCCTTAGTTATGTAGTATGCCAGTACAAAATTAACAATATAACCGTAAGACAAACAAATTCCAGTTCATCCAGAAACGCTTTTTGCCATGTAATATAAAGCTCACTCCAAAAAGTAAATCTAGGTCCAAAACCAGTATCATCCACTTCAAAGACGGTGCTGATTTTCTCTTTAGAGAACTCAATCGGTACGCTTTCTTCGTCATCTGAATTATAAAGCGGCAGATGCGTTCTCCAATTTTCCTCAGACTCGAACTGCTTGTAAACAACGATTGCCAGTGCTGTGTTACAGTGAGAGATGGTGTGTCGGTTATGGTGCTTCAATTCAACGTTGCATACTGTTTGACAATACCGACACTGCAAAAGTCCCGAATGAACATGCCGAGATGTGTTCTTGTTGGTGCCTGTGTTTTTCTGACAAGGTAGTTGTACCGCTGACCATATATCTTCAGGTCTACTGTAGGCACAGTATAATCTGGCGCGGAACTTAGAATCAACTTTCTCGAGATTAAGATGAGAACAAATAGTTATATAACTAGGTGCGTCAAAACTTTGGCATTTCCAACTGTAATTCATGAATTTCCGGGTGAATAGGGAACCATTCTTCATACGATATTCTCCTTTCTTCTCTGTGGTCAAACTTTTAGAAAACTTATCAACGGAGTAGTTCTTGGGTGCCGACAAAAGTCTTAAGAGCCGCTGGGTTTGAGCATCATTACCAAAAAGTCGGTAGTTTTTCATTGCCATTTTGGAAATAGTGACGCCAAAATTCTTGTGAGTATACAAATCCACCTCTCGTAGTTCATCTTCTTTTAAACAAGTTGGTATTGTATCAAATGCTGGAAGTCCAGAAATCTCGGGGTTAGTTGAATATCCATCCCAGCAATAAGACTTTTTGGCATATCTCTCAGCATTTTGTATTCGATGAAGCTTTCTGCAGATAGTACAAACGATCTGGTCCTGAAGGTCATGTTCCAAAAGATTCAGGAATCCCAGTGTGTCGTCTTTCGAAATCTTCAAGCCATCGATATATTGCGTCCCAATTACCAAGCCAATCTGTCGACAAGTGAGGAAAAATGATCCAGCCGATACAGGAGTAAGATGTTTAGCAATCAGTTGCATAACATCGTTTGGAACTATGCGCAACGGCGAGTTTTTTAAGGCATCTGATGGATTTGGCCTCGAGGCGGCAAGATATCGATAGGATCGAAATGGATTTTGTCGAAAGAGAACGAGCTGGAGTTTAACACTATTCATTTTGGGAATGGGTCTAGATATTATTGAAGTCGTAGATGTTGAGAGAATCGATGTATTTGTAAATGAGTAGTGATAGAAGGGGGTTGAAGAGTGTCCGTATATGTGAGGATGTACTAGCTAGCAGTAGCTGGCTTGTATTGGCCAAACTAGCTACGGCTAGTATGGTCACCTGATTGATTGGGAGTTTTATAGCCGTATTTTAAGTTTCTCTACTAGAGATATCTAGTTGAGAATAAGCTAACTATCTTAGACCATTCATGTGTAGGTACGGCGGTAGTAGTGAATGCCACTTCCAAGAATTTCAATTACATTTTGTCGAAACCACTCAAATTCTTAGGCTAGAGATGGCCAAGCTGATACTTCATCAATCTTATTTTTGGTATTCACTTGCAAACAAATCTAATGTTAGATATCATATTAAAATGAAATGCGGGTAAAACTTCGCCATTTTTGATAAAAATCAAAAGCTCCTTCCGGCCTCAAACGAGGCTATTCCGACTGTACCTTCCAAAATGTTGATTATATGAGGTAGATAGCTCATTTCTTTAAACAACTGACTTTAAATTATACATCTCAAGATGAGATTAAGAACTCAAAGAAGCATTTTCATTCAGTCTTTGCAGAAGTCGACCAAACACGTTCAGCTGTTATCGTCCACAAGTGGCCGAATCTTTTGTTAGTGCTTGATTATGGATCTCAAGTAGTTGATGCTTTGGTATCCTACGCTGGAGTCTGTTCTATATCGGGTGTTGAAGAGGTTAAAAGGTTTCATCTGGGGTTGCTTGGACTACCGTATGACCTTTGATAGCGAGAGAAGAGAGCAAAGGATGTTAACGGATTATGTCTTAATGTCATTTCGTGTTATACGTACCTTTGGGCCTTGAGAAAGTATTAGTCCATACATCACAAGTTTCAAGTCCGACCAGATCATCGTAACTCGGCTGCAAGTTAATGTTCTGAAGAAACCAACTCATCCTCTCCGTCTGCACTCCCGATATTCAAGAGCCGCTTTACATTCTTAAAACTCTAGATCTATAGGAGTTTTATCTTGACCAGAGGTACCTTTAATCCTTTGTTTTAGGAGATCCAAATATGAAGTAATTATCAAAATGCAGCTTCACTTCTTGATTCTCACTAGCACGAGCACGAGGAGTGTGAAGATCAAATCAGTTGAACTCATCATCTACATTCAAGCTTCAATTACTGTCAGTAGAAACAGAACAGTATAAAGATAAACATCGTCGGAGGATAGTGATAACAAAAAATTTGTAAGATCAAACGATGTCAATAACAAATTGCCGTTGTCAATGTCATTTCTCAAGAAACGATCAGACAATAGATACAATTTTTGCAAAAATCATTCTTTCAATTGATAATAGTAAATTTGGTAGGGACATCAACAAATATTTGAGCCTTCTCGCCCGGTCTTGGAGCCCAGGCCCTATAGCCAACCAGATAAGTCTCTCTTCTTCGTTTGATCCATCCAAGTCTTGAATCTAGAGGGAGCTTAAATAATCATCAAGTGGGCCGAAAGAGGAAGAATTTTGTCAGCTTGTGCTGGGGTAGAGAATTTTGACAGAAGCAGTAGAGTTGTGGATTTTGTGGTATCAACACAGGGGGGAGAGTGTCGTTTGCTAAACTTACATAGTTGAATGATAACACGAGGCTATTCACTTCTTCCGAGCCCTCGACTTCAAACAACCACGGGAAGATTATAAATAAATCCATAAGCATCTTCCAGTCGAAATAATACGCGGGTGTGCATAGATATCGTCCAACATGCTCTGTGGGAGCGAGATTTGTTTAAAATCTCCAGTCTCTGTGAACCAGAAACGAGATTAATTATATAAAAGTACTCGTACTTCGAGGTTGGAAACTGACACGTATTTTGCCGCCAGGGAATGACAGTAGAAGAATGAGAAAACATAATAGGAGATTCTTGTTGCCAATAGGCTTAGAAAATACGTAGTACTTGAGATGCTACGGACAATACAGAAACTCTACAGTTTTAGGGCTCTATTAACCTAGCTTGCTAGTCATCGGACCAGAAGGCTCCGTGCAGAATTTTCAGATAATAGTTCTCCAACTCCTAAGGTCTATGTAATGATGGCGTCAAAGCTTTGAGGTATGCACTTCGACTCCTGGTGCGTACTTTATGTCCGAAGAATTACGAATGTTCACCGTCGAGATGATGAATGCCACGCAAGGTGGGCCATTATAGGGAACTTCCTCGCCCGTGATATACCTGTAGATACTTCAAATCATCAGGTTACCCATTAGATCTAGTAATGCTATATTCAAGATAATCTAATCGTTTCAATGTAAATGTGAATCACATACCAAAGCGAATATATATAAATATCACAAACGGAGTGTACATTCTTCTGCAGTAGGCATGACAATATCTTAGCTCTAACATCTCGTGCTCTGCATTGCACATAAAATATCTATGCTACCATCAGAAAATCGCACGAGAACTGGGCAATATCTTAGATAAAGTGATCGGTGGCGGAGTGAATTCGGCGGACGAGTCTGGAGAGGGAAGATTTGCAACCAGGAAGTTGACGACAGCGAGGGTGCCATCAAAGTATTATCGTTCGTAGTAAACCCTTCACAGACACCCGCGTTTAAATAGACAGCGCTCAAACTAAGAAAAAACAACGCTTACAAGTTGTCGCTCTAGGTAGTTTTTCGGATGTGAGAAAAATAGCATAGTATCATTTCCCATTGCTATTACTCCCGAAAATTTGCATGGGATCGATATGTTTCACCTAGAGACAAAACATCACCCCTCAAGACCATGTAGCAGTATCTATTTAGTATTGATATCACAAAGATGATATAATCTCAAAATTCCGAACTTCCAGATCAACAATCCATCCCACCCCCACCCCAAGCCGTCCCCACGTCCCTCGCTTAAAATCTCTGCTAACAAAATTCTCTTCACCCCACTCCGCAAACGTACAACATATCGTTAACAAAGGCTCCAATATCCATCAATCAATCAAATATCCGGCATGGTGTAGTGGCTAGCATTTCCGCCTCTCATTCGAAGCTTTCGAGCTTCAATCAAGTCGCGGGAGACCGGGGTTCAATTCCCCGTACCGGAATTCATCTTTTGCATTTTTTTTTGGTGGAGGCGTCTTGGGCATGTTCTAGACTTGCAGATCTTTTACTACTGTACTGTATCATGACATATGATACTCATGCATTTACAAGTTTTTGCAAGTGTGCTGCAAAAAGAACAACAAGACGACAAAAGCATCATGACAGGACTAGCGATGGGGGTTAGACGTTGCGGTCTTATTTTGTCAAGTTTTTGAATGCAAATGATCCGAAATATATATTCTCATGTTCATGGTAGGTAAGATTGGAACGTATTTTATTAATATTAGTGAAGTTGTTGTCACTTATTCACATTAATCAATATATTTACTCAATACACTCATTGTCAATCCCCAAGAGCGAACCTCGGTTATTAACCTCAACCGTTGTCGAAAAACCACAAACGGCGAATTTTACCACCAGCTTTGTGGAACGACTGCTTACTTCACGATATATTATCCAAAGATATCAATCATCGCAAAATTAGCTGTTCTACACGCAACAATTTCCTTATCCACCATTCTTAGATGGCTACTGGCAGATGGGCTACAGAAGAGGAAAAGATGAAGAGAGATAAGACGGACGACTTTTATATCTCCGTATTTAGTATTCAAACACAACTTAAGATAGTCGATGAATCATTTTCATGTATAATTCAAGGGTTGGTTAGGTATTAAAGAGTGAATCCCAACTAACCACCAGATCACCTCAGTCATATGAATTGATATTTCAAACATAGGTAAAGTAAGTCTACCAAAGCTACCATGTTCAACCCTATGGAGAGGGTTACAAGAAATATCCAGATAGGCACCTCATACATAGCAGGCATATTCAACAACATAGCGTTCGGATAAACGCTACATCTTTACTATTATTCGCCTCTTGCACCACACCATCATCCTATCCTATCCTAAACATCGAAAGCTAACAGTAAATATAGACCTACATACCGTATTTATACACAACCATCTACCCATCTAACTTCCGACATCCGATTACTCCCCTCTCCTCCCAACCCCCCTCGAATGTAGAACCACAATCCAACCCAAACTATCGCGTCTTTTCTTCCTCCCCCCTTGTCTGGTGTCGTCTTTGGCCCCTCCCTTCCATATACTTTCCACAAAAGTCTCTCTCTATAGCAACCCCTCAGACCCCCCAAGTCCCATCCCCCATCCTCACTCCTTTCACATCAGCATCATATCCATATCCACATCACCAACCCATTCACAAAACCAATAACTCAAGCCCACCCATCTTCACCCATATCCCCATCCCCTCCCATCCAATTCAAAAACTTCCACACTGCACGCAACACAAAAGCTACCTACCTACCCTACTTATCTTCACCACCATAAAAGAACCCCCAGCCCTTCCCTTGAAAGCGAAAGCGCACCATAAATCCGAGCAACAAACCCACACTCACAACCACCACAAAGCTACACCATTAACCTACCCTCCATCAAACTATCCAAACTATCCAGATTTCCAAACCCCCATATCATCATCTTCTTCTCTTCCCTAAGAACAAAGAACAAACAGAATATCTAATAAATAATCCAACAATGTACGATTTTGAATACCTATCCATATCTAAAAGTCATCAGAAATATGAAAATAGTTCATTCAGTATTCTAATCAAATGTAATATCTCAAATAATGTGAATATTCTAATTGGTTTGGGTATTTGATAATCTTTATTATTGAACTCCAGTTTGGACCATTGAACACTTCGTCTGAAAAGCTACCAACTACAAAAGCGATTCTTCACATTGTTGTATCCTCAATTCCTATTATCACTTTTGCAGAAGATACTGGAAAGCTATACTCAAAAGCAAAGCACTTGCATTTGCACTTACCTCCAAAGACATTAATCATATCATGTTCACAATCTACAAATCAGCGGACAAATCAGACGAAAATAAAGTGAGATCCCTCTTCGTTTTGGACTACGATTAACTATACTCATTGAACATCTAATCCACTCTCCCCTCCCCAAAGCTAAATCTCATCCCCACCCTTTCACATCACCCACTCAGAATGCCACCCTAAAGAAGAAAAACCATCCCAATAAACACTCAAGAAAAAAAAGTCCACGAGAGTGACCGAACAAGGCTCCACCATTAATACAATGCCCTATTCCGTTCCATCACCCTCAACTTCTAATTGCCTATCCAATCCTCCAAACATAAAGGGTAAAAGGCGAAAAAGTAAATTTTTTGAAGTCAATCAGGATATCATATATTCGCCAACCATTCATCGACCGCCCATCAACTCTTCTAATGTGTTCCACGATATCCTTATCAAATCCAATGGTGATACCAAATCCTCCCAATCTCCTCCACGGAGAGCCCTAAATCTCATATATGTAAAAAAGTTTTTCCATCTCCACCTAACCTGAGAGAAGAGAAAAAAGTAAATTGAAAAAAAGGGTTGTGCTGTTGCTCAAAATATAGAAGAACAAAATAGCCAAAGGCCGCAATTCGCAAATACCAACTTTTGCTTACTGCAAATGCTGACATATGATGCGGTCAAAAAGCGCTCAACGATTCAGAAATTCTGGCTGTGCTTTGCTTTGCACACCATATATCCAGGTGTGTGCATTAATCTATGAAAAGCCCCAAATTCAAAGAAGAACGTGTATTCCAAAGTAAAGGTGATATAATGGCTCCGTGTGCTCTATCAACGGAAGCAAACATATGCGACCAGCAAAAAAGGTCACTGCTTGCCATGTTCACCAAAAACGCCAAGAGGATAAAGCCAATTTCTTTGCTCCATGCAAAGATTGCGGCGCCAACATCATGTTTTGAGTTCATTATTCGTTCATGATTCAACTTTGTGAAGATCATGATAGTGCCTTCTGAGCCTTTTCTTGTGCTCGGGCGTTGCGTGCAGATCGTACTAAAGGTGCCAATTGTATGAGGTCTGTGCATTGTTTCATGAAATCATGCTACACAAGATATTTCATTAGCCTCGGACAATGTTAATGTGGTGAAGGAAAATATTTACCCTTAACAAATCATGAGCACTAGCTCGCTTTTCTGGGTCGACCTTAAGAGCAAAGTAAAGGAAATCCCGGAAGACAACGCTCAATTCCTGTTCGTTCTTGATAGCAGGAGTGCCATTCGTTGCGATTAAGTATAAAGCTCTCAGGGGTGATTCGGTGAGGTAGGGAGGCTCTCCTTCAATCATTTCAATCGCCATAATACCAAGAGACCAGATATCAACTTTGCGTCCATATTCTTTGCGTGTGACAACTTCGGGTGCCATCCAGTATGGTGTACCAACCATGGTAGTACGTTTATTGTGAGCTTCGTTAATTTGGGCACAGAAGCCGAAATCAGCTGTAAACGATATTAGGATTAGTGTTACAGATTCGGAAGTTGCCAAACTTACTGAGCTTAATGTTTCCATCCATAGACAACAGAATGTTATCCGACTTGATATCACGATGAATGACTCCTTTGGAATGAAGATGTTGTAAACCTTTCAAAGTCTCTCGACAAACTGCTGCAATTTGACCTTCTGACATAATATTGAAAGTAACAACATCAGTCAAACTTCCACCCTCCATATATTCCATAATTACCCAAAGTTCTCCAGTAACCAAAAAACTATCAATAAAATTGACTATATTCGGATGAGAGCTGTCTTTCATGACAAGAATTTCGTTAATGATCAAATCTTTCTTTGGCTGTTGTTCGAGATTCATTTGTTTGATGGCTACCAATCGATTTGTCCCTCGTTCATAACCAGTGTAGACACCACCAGATGCACCTTGTCCAATCTTAGTGAGCTCCTTGTAAATATCTCGAGGGTCACCCTCTGTGCAAATTTGCTTCAACCTGGCAACAATATCAAAACCGGTGCTTTGTCGTGCTCGTTGCCTGGGACGTGGACCTGGTACTTGTCTAGCTTGTTGGCTTGGGTGTGGAACACCGTTCGCTGGGAATTGTCCTTGAGGAGTTGGCGGAGTAGCTTGCTGAGTGGGCTTCTTGACGCTGATCGATCGGCTCATTGCCTGTTGAGCCTGTTGCATTGCCTGCTCTTGATGGTGCAAAATCTGTTGTTGGTAGACCTGTGGAGATGCTGGTACTGGAGTTGCATATGGTGGTGTGCCGTTTACTCTTGAATTTGATCTCGATCTTGACCTGTGTTCTTCTGGGAGCATAGGACCGTTGTCCTGTACAGTTGGAGGGACGTATGCCAATGCCGGTAAATCATCACTTTGACGAGTCATTCCAATCCCTGAATCTTTACCAGCGGCGGGTGGCGGTGGTGCAATTCGAGTAGGCCCTTGCATCGACATAGGTGGCCTAGGGGCTGGTCTGCTGGGAACGAGCCCGTTGAGCTCAGGCTTGGGCTGAGAACCCACACCTTGAGTTCCGCGCGGAATTGGAGGCGGGGATCTTGGGTGCTCGAAACTCAACTCGTTGTTCAAGGGAAATCGAGGACTAGCTGGAGGACTCATCATCGGTGTCATTGAACCATAATTCGGGGTATTGAAGCTCGGGGACAACGGCAATGGAGCTGGCGCAGTGCGCGCCATCGTCATCTCTGGTACCTTTGCATGATCAAATTTGTCAAATATCTCTTCACCACCTTTATCCGTATTCTCTTTATAAAAACCGACGATATCGACAATTGTTTGCGGATGCTGCTCTTGTTCTTTTTTCGTGATTCCACTTTCGTTGATCATACGCTGCCATTCTTTTGGCAACCCCTAGGAATCTGTCAGATACGGAATAATTCTTTGGGGCGGGGCAATGCGACATTAATTATACTTACAGTAAACTGTCCAGTTGTGTTATCGTATCCAACGTGAGTAACATGGACAGGATTCTCAGGTGCGGAAATTTTGACCCCTCTAGGTGAGCCAACACCAATGCTGCTCATAAAACCAGAGAAGCCCGACTTTTTTCTTAGCATTCCAGATTTGGGCTCCTTGGTCTCATCCGAGTATCTTTTAGGACTGATGAGCTGGTTTTCACCCACGCGTGGAGGGGCCTTTTCGCTCATCTTATCGCCTGCGGTAAAACTTGCGGATTGCCGTAACTGTGGACTTACCATATATGCCGGACTCGTATGCGATAACTGTGGTGGTGGCGGGCGCCGCAAAGTATTTGGGGTACTAGAAGACTTTGTTGAATCGATGTGACTAAATAAACCAGAACTATCAAAGGGAGCACCGATAAAGTCTTCGGAACTCTTCTCACTTATTGGTCGCGATGGAATGGAACGGCGATTATCATTCGCTCCTCCCATGCCTATGGGCTGAAGCACGAATTCTGATCCGGCCAGTACTGGAGAGGTGTTCGAATATTGATGCTCAAGAGACGAATTACTGGATGCGGGATTTGGAGAGGTAAGTTTTCGGGTATGACCTGGAGCGTAGTAAGATCTGGGGTAAGAAGGTGCCGATGGGGCTCGCTGTAAGCTTCCAGAGCTACGCTGACTTCGTAAAGATGTATGGAAGGAAAAAGATGAGCTGTCGTTTTGTCTTGCCTCGAATGAAGCTATAGCTTTGGATGGTGGTGGCCTTTTAGTTAACTTAGTTAACCTACGGCTGGTTGTTTTGATTTCCTGATCCATATCTTTGGTCACTGCTCAGACCTTCGTTTGAACTTTGGGAGATCCGCCGCTTTGAGTGGAGGATGAGTGTTTCGTAAATTGCCGTGACACTTTGAGCCAATCAAAAAATAAAATCTGCATGCAATATCAAAATGGCACAGGGTAACGAGTGACGGGGTTCACTGTCTCTACTGTATCTCCTTTGTGTAAATCAAATAAATATTGGTACAGGAAAGTAGTACTGAAGTAATTGTAGCCCAATTTTCGCTCAATGAAGGGGGAAGAGGGTAAAGTAATAGTTCTTGTTGTTATTTGGTAGCGGACGGGAATTACCAGAAAATCTGTAGGGGTACTGAGTATCTCTAGTTGAACAGTGCAGCCAAAACACTATATATGATCGGAGTGTGGTTCGTAGATAAAATTGGCGGCCAAAATAATATCTTTGTAAGATGAATGGAAGTGAATCAATTTATGACAGGGGATTCTTGATTTCTTGAGTTCATTTGGATGAACAAGAGATTCTTGGTTTCTTCAGTTGATTTTTGATGAATGCGATACCTAGGTAGGAGGGTAGGAGGGTAGGAGGGGACTAGGTAGGTATTGAAGGGGAGGGAGATTATTCAAAAAGAGGGGAGGGCATGGGAGGGGTATGGGATGAGTGAGTATAATAGATTAGATAGGTATAATATGATACGAACAAGTGGTGGTGGTGCTGGTATGTTGTATGTTGTATGTGTATGTGGATGTGGATGTGGATGTATGTTGTAAGTTGTATATGATTTGATATGATATAAAATGATTGATTGTAATTCCTCGGATGAATGAATTACTGTAATCCGCTCCAAAAGGGTAACTGACGATGAACATCTCTTCTTTACCCCAATTCTTAATACGTTTTTATCGATCTTCTGAATCTTTGAAATCTTTGAGCCCAATGATCAGTGTATGATAAGGTGGCTTTGACGACGGTAGTTGCCCAGACCGAGACTCAGCGATGAGCGATTTGCCAATGTATGGCAGGAGACAGAACCTTCAATAATTTCGACTCCTAGGTACAGTACTGGGTCGACTGCTCGGCTGGTAGGGAAAGTAGGGAAGGTAGGGAAGGTACCAAGAGGATTAAAATTCCTTGATTATATTCCCTGTGAAGTTTGAAGGACTCGAACTTGGATTCGGAAAAGACTTTCGATTTTCTCCACTGCCCGATCTTTTTTCGACCCTTTTCGCTGTCAGCGCTGTCAGTTTAACCGATTTGACTGGGTATAGAGAGAGGATGACTGGGTCATAAATTGGCTTGTAAATTGTAATCGTGATGAAATCTTGGGAAAGGAATTCTCAATGGATTCTAGAAGGAAAGGAATGGGAAGAAGTAATATAAAGATTGAGTAATTTGAGTCAGATTTTTAATGAAAGGATAGGATAGGTTCAATAGATTCTTGTAATTGAAATATAAGGAGGGGAGGTAGTCGGATGAGGGTAAGAAGGAGTCTGGAGTATATCAATCAATGACATCCAACCCCAATACACCACAATGTGAATCAATTTTGGAGATGATAAGGAGGAGAGAGAAGAGAGGGGAAGGAAAGAGATATTGGCATTGTAACGACTTTTTATATCACATACTTACTAGGTACTCTTGAATGGGCGATATCGATATCGAGGTACTATATTCATGATGAAAACTATTGCACGTATCTACCTACCAAGGGATGTTGTATCTACCGCCATATCTTTCTCTGATACCACCTACGTGCCTATATGTAGGAGAAAAAAGATGTCAAAATTGATCGCCTCAATAAATCCTATAATAAATCAACCACAAATAGATTTATAAGAGTTGATAGGACTAAACGAACCTTTGGATAGCCTTCAGTTATCCTACGACCTATTGAAACTTTTAATTATCTGAACTGGATTGAAGTGGAACAATTGGATCGTTGAAGGGTTTCGCCAGTGGTCAATTCCGTTTTCTCCTACTAATAGCCTACCTACCTATTTACCTCCCACCTGCTAATCAATGCCAATGCTAATAATTACTGCCAGTGAGTTGCTCCATTTTTCGTACAGTATTTCAAACAAGCCTCATTACCACAACATATACATTACATGACACTAATGTACATCGACAGCATGTATTTAGTAGGGAGGTAATCACACCTAGAAAGGTAATGATTTGTATTTGAAGGTCGTTAAGCCACTGCGTTTGATCAAGTCGACATACAAACTCTGCAGCCCATTTTCTCACTGGCATGTCTAGTAATCTATATACTTCCTTTCAACTACATTACTTATCCAATTATCTTGCAAACAATCATATTCGTACTTGAACGCCTTCCAAGGTTCATGCAAAGACCCTGAATGGCTTCTTATAGTAGGTTACTGTTACTACTCTCCAAAAAGTGTTACTTACTTGCTTGCCTGATTGCTATTCATCTAGAACTTCTCTCGTTGGCTGGCTGAATTAGAATGAATTCGTTGGTCAATCCTTTTATATTGGATTTTCTTTCGGTACTTGTACTTCCTATCTAAACTATCTATCTAGTAGTTCACATGTGTACTTCCCAACTATACTATCTGGTAGCTCACCCCAAAGAACAACCCACCACGACCATCACTTTGTTTCACCGGTTTGTTCGGACAAAATACCTACAGAGGCTCACACCTTCATATTCTCTAGTGTACAAAGTACGTAACTGATAACAAGTCCCTAGTAGTAAACTGTTGAGAACTGTTGGTGCAATGAATCAAAAACCCCATAGCTTTCATGCTTCCGGCTTCTAGATTTTTAATCCCTTGAAGATCATCGTATTCTCCTCCCCACCTGAGCGATAGTGACAATATTATCATAAGACTAAGAAGAATGAAGTTAACAGATACCACCGGGAAAAGAAATATGAAGCTGTATCCCTGATTCCGAGAGCAAGGATCTTTCACCTCCTTATCCTTACTCATAGATTCAAATTTGAAAGTCACGATGTGGTACAACAATCTACAATCGCCAACTTTTTTAAATCATTCATCGGGATCTTTCTCGCTTCTACATAAGGAGATATCCTCAGCCGCTGTATGCAATTATACTGGTACAGCATACTATCACTTTCTTCTACAACCAGCTCCAATCATTCTTATCGTTTGAATGCAACCTTTAATTGACTTTCGATACAAATCGTTCTCTTATCCCCGAAATCTCAAACGAGATAGCTTCATCTACGCCCGCCATTCAGATAGTGGGGTCATACTCCTGGTTGCCGAAGTAACCATTATCTGCTCTGTAACTTCAAAATAGACAAAGGAAAAGCGCCGTTACAATATTGTATAGTACCTGCTCATGATATACAATAGTGCAGCGGACCTCTTGTACTGTTCTGTATGAAGTGGTAACATGTTACCTGGAGCAGGTGGGTGGGCTGACTCCGAGAGACTTCGAGACACCACATCTGCTACACAACAGGAGGGGTGATCTTCAATCAAATTTCGAACTGGACTCGAAGTCCATATCCATTTGACTATGCGACAAACCATAGTAGGAACATTCAGAACTCAAAATCCTCTCCTCGAGACAGGAATGAAGCATAGCCACTTGACACATAAATTCATCAAGAAGCTTTCGCCTTGGCAGATACCCCCGAGTCTCAGGGTATTTTACTTGTCGATTCAAATGTCATGTAAGTACATGTATGTATACCCAAGTGCTCTCTCCATGATGAAGCCATTCCAGCTCTACCTTCTCAAAAGCATCAGGTGCATCATCGTCGACCCTTTCGAGTGTTGTCTGATTAAGTCTCATACATTAATCGTATGCGAAGAGGAAATTTGTATGTGGATTTACCCCTCAATTGAATTGGCATTGGAAACCAATAAGGGCAATTGAATAGAATCAATACCAGTACTAGGCCATGTTCACGTACTCGTTATGGCTGAATCCGGTGAACTCAGTGCAATATTAGAACCCAATATGCAAGCTTTTATGATTTAGTACGGATTGGACGTTTCTTTATGATCATTGTTAGTTAATTTCCTCATAAACCAGGGACATAAGACTTTCATATGATTTCCAGAGTTTGATGTCATTGACCCGAACCAGTGGGAATTCAAATGCAGATTTTGTTAACAGCTTCATTCACTCATTCGATGTTCCTTCGGATATTGAATAACTCGAGGACTCGAGGCTTTGCAAGGTCACGGGATGCCAAGACAATTTGGCTAGATCAGGATTCGCTTACCAGGTTCATTTTATCGCCCAAGCTTCTGATTAAGTGTTCAAGAAAGTTCCATAATACGTTCCACCTACGATACAACTTTCGACATCTTGACAACTTTCAACGTCGTTGCACATAACATTTCAGAAAACAGAAGAAACTTGTACTTACAGAGCCTATTCAATCAAGAAGAGCTCTGCATTTCATCAATTTCTACAGACCTTCCCACATTGTTACTGCATCGCCCCTTATGCCAGTCTTCTAGACCTTGGAGCTCATTCTCCCATAATTTGTCTGCGTGGCCTTACTTGTCCTTATCTTCCCGGTTCAATTGATCTGCGTTCACCCTGTCCTCAATCCCTCAGCAATTCTTCAGGTAAGTTCTGATCTCTTTTCAATTGTGATTGTTGTGGGAAGCATACTATCCATTGCATCATATACTAATGTACTTGTCATGTCATAGAATTACTAGTCGATTTCAACCTCAACCTCGTCCATATTCTACAATCTTAACATTAGATCATTCCAACCATGTCTGCCGTCGATACTGCTGTGCCAAATGGCCATGCCGAAGCTAACGGCAATGGGCCTGAACTTACTCGGGCTCAGAAGCTCATGCAACAACACGATCATGAACATCAACCCAGTATTGAGGAAGTCCCCGATGAAGAAGATTTGAAGCATGGTGAACAACCTACCTCTAACAGTGTGCTCGAGGACGTCAATGGAGATTCTACCGCTCCAGGATGGGTCCCCACTGTGTCCACAAAAGCTGCAGGAAAACAGAAGGAGGATGTCCGCAAGGAGCCCTCAATTGATACACAATCTCACGAGTTGTTCCCAGCTCTCGGAGCCACTTCCCAACCTAAGCCTCAAGCTCAAGGTATCTGGGGTGGCGGAAAATCGCCAGCCAATGCCAATGGAACTCCAACAAATGGAGCATCCCGAGCTTCTACTCCCATCTCAGGCGCAGCAACCCCATTGTCTTCTGTCAATCGACCAAAGGTCAATCAGCCAGGTCAACAACACCAAGAAAGAATTGAATTAGCCAAAGATCACATTCTCAAACGTGATCAGTTAAAGAAGCCTTTGCCAGAAATTTTGAGAGAGATCAACAAGAAGTATAGGTCTAACATTACTCAAACAACTGGTCTGGAAGGTAAGATGACCTTTACAGCTTATGGCCCTCCCGCAGCTTCTCGTACCGGTATCAAGGCTTTGATGGAACAAATTGGTGCAAAGGTAAGCTGATCGTTACCTTCTTCCTTTATTCAATCTAACACACTCACCAGCAAGAAATCCACGTCACTATCCCCAGCAAAGCACGAGCCTTCATCATTGGAAAACAAGGTTCAAAGATTAAGGAGTTACAAGAAGCTACTGGTGCTAGAATTCAAATGCCCAAAGACAACAAATCTAGCCCTGTCGACGATGACGAAGATGCTACAGTAGATGTCACTATTGTGGGCAATGCTGTTGCGGTCGCAGAAGCTAAGAAGGCAATCGAGAAAATTGTTGGAGAGAAAGCAGGCACAACTAAGACCAAGCTGCGTGGTATCCCATCGGAATTCTACCGCTTCATTGCTGGTCCCTATGACACTCATGCCGATTCCTTGAGAGATACTCACAACTTGTCCGAGTTGGAAATCCCGTCTAATTACATCTGGCGAACCCCCCCTCATGGTCCCGAAGGCCCCAACTTTGTTCCAGCTGCTGCTGACAATTGCATTACTCTCAATGGTGACCGCGCTGCCGTCCTAGCAGCACGCGCGGAGATTGAGCGTCGGGCCAAGCAGTTGCACGAAGAGCTCACTCGCCAAGAAGTAAGAGGAATCAGCAAGGGTCGTCATCAATCTATTATTGGTGAACAAGGTAACCCAGGAGAGGACTTTTTTGCCAGAACTGGATGCGCCCTATTTGTGCCAGACAAAGATGAGCAAGACAACACCATCACAGTCGTTGGCCCTATAGACAAGATTCAGGAAGCTGTGCGGGAAGCCAGAAAGCTATCGACTAAATCGCAATCTGCCAATATTGATATTAGTCAACATTTCACTGGAGCACCAGACAGCAAAGAGCATGCTTTCAACCTTGCACGATATCTGCGCCAGCGCAGCGAGCTCGAAAGACTCGAGAGACTTCACAATGCTCGTATTTACACACCAAATGCTGGCAGTGGCTCGATCTGGGAGATCTTCTCCGAGGAAACGGATGCCTTGTTTGAAGTACAGGGACAACTGATGAACATAATGGATGCTCACCCTCACTCACGTATGGCAAATATCCCAGTAAACTCTTTTTACCATAAGCATCTTGAACAAGATATCTCACCAAGGGTCAAGAAAGATTATGGCGTGCACATTGTGTTGCCAGATGGGCCGAACGGCGATGTACTCCTTGTTTTTGAAGGACCTGCTGGAAGAGAACCGGAATATAGTATTCCCCGTAGCCAACCTTCAAGAAATGATATCGCAGAATTCAAACGTGGTTTAGAAGATGCTCGCAAGCACATTATTGATGTCATTAGTTCTCAGGCAGAGATTACCAGCGAATCGATCGATGTTCCAAGAATGTAAGTCTTTGAAACAACGTTTGATTTGATTGAATGCTGACAACCATAGTTACCACGATAAACTCAAGAAGTTCATCACCGCTGAAAACAAGGCCTTTCAAATTCCTACTCGCGTTGTTGCTAACGGCACTATTGTCACACTTCAAGGACCTAGACCTACCGTGGAGAAGTTGGCTGTCAAGGTCAGAGAATTTGTCGCACAGGCGATTGAGGAGGAAAAAGAGCGTGGTTACACACTTTCTTTTGACTTCCCTCAAAAGCATGCAAACCAGCTCATTGGTAAGGGAGGCTCGTTCGTGAACGAGTTGCGTGAAAAGTTCGACGTCGACATTCAACTCAAGGATGGCCAAGTCGAAGTGAAGGGACCCAAGGCCAAAGCAGATGCTGCCAAATCTCATATCTCGGCTCTTGGCAGACAATGGGCTGATGAAACCACGTACACCCTGAAGATCGATCCTAAGTTCCACCCTGAGCTCATTGGTGCCAAGGGAACCCAGATCAACAGATTGCAAACTCGTTACAAGGTCCAAATTCATTTCCCACGCTCTGGTCGGCCTATAGATGAAGAGCATGCAGAAGATGATGCTGGTCAACAAAATGCTCGACGTCAACAAGCCCCAGACGAAGTCTCTATCAAGGGACCTAAGAAGGGAGCTGATGAAGCCCGAGATGAAATCCTTTCCTTGTTTCAATATCTACAAGATAACTCCCATAGCGCTACTGTCAGTGTTCAGCAAAGCCAGATTCCTTCCCTTATCGGTCAACGTGGAGCTGGCATGGAAGAATTGAGACAATTGACTGGAGCCAAGATTGATGTTCCAAACTCTCGCGACAGTGCTGACGCATCAGGACGAGTTGAGATTCAGATCAAGGGAACAGCATCTCAAGTCGCAAAGGCAAAGAAATTGATCGAGGAAAAGAAGAGTGTTTTCGATTCGACAGTTACCGAGACTTTAGACGTCGACAAGAAGCATCATAGAGCTTTGATCGGCGCTGGAGGCGCAAACATCCATGCCATCATTGTCAATGCTGGTGGATCTGGTGACCGCCGAGAGCTCGCTCGGGTTGTGCAATTCCCCAAGGCCGAATCTGAGGGTAATGCTATCAAGGTTGAAGGTAGCCGACAGCTTGTTGATAACATTGTTTCTGCCATTCAAAAGATTGTTGAGGAACGAGACAGCCAAACAACAGAAACTGTGGATATTCCAACCGACAAGCATCGTCCTTTGATCGGTGCTGGTGGTGAGACGAAAAAGGGTATGGAGAAGAACTTCAAAGTCTCGATCGATATTCCTAGACAGGGTAGTGGTCAGACTGGGATCACCGTCACTGGTCTTCCTGCTGATGTCGAAAAAGCAAAGGCCCATATTCTTGAACTTGTTAAAGGCCAAGAAGGTGAAACTGTTCAAGTTCCACGAAAACTTCATCACGAAATTTCGAACAACGGCCAATTTTTCCGAAAGTTGCGAAATGATCTTCAAGTCACAGTTGATCATGCAGGAGCTATAATGCCAGCAAGAGCCTCACCACCCTCAGGAGCTAGCGCTAAGGATGCTTTGATCACTGATGAAAAGGATACAACTGATGACGTTGAGGAATGGTTCGTCTTTAACAAGTCTGAATCTGGGGAGACTGGTGACATTCCATGGGTTTTGCGTGGCTCCACCGACAATATTGCGCAAGCCAAGTCCATCTTGGCTCAAGCAATTGAGCAAGCATCGAAAAACAACTTTGTTGGACACCTTACTCTTGTTGATCCTAGCTTGTATGGATCAATTGTTGGTAAGAATGGCAGCAAGGTTAACAGTATTCGTAAGGCCACTGGCTGCAACGTCACTGTTCCTCGTGGACAAGGAACTGATCCAATTGAGGTTGTTGGTAGTGAAGAGGGCATTGAGAAGGCTAAGGAGTTGATTCTTCAAGCTGTTGCTGAGGGAAAGAATAAACCTGCTCGTGGTGGTGATAGATATTAATTGCATATTAGATGAGGATGGATAGCATGATAAAGGGTGTGAATACGTGTGGATATTGGTGGTAGAGGTTTATTTATGGGAAATGCAGACAGTTGACACGTTTCATTATGAGAATTTTTAGGTAGAGGCATTCATCATGTTTTATGCGGAGCCAATGTTTCTTTTATGGGCGGTCTCTGGGTGCATTCGGGGGGTGATGGGGGCGGATGGAAAATGGGAAGTTAGTAAGAACATATAGGTTTCGTATCGTAAAAAGATTCTGGTGGGAAAATCATGGGAGTTGGTGTTACTTGAATGCATTTGACTGAAAACTTAAAATCTGTTTTCTCGTGTATCTGTGATTGTATGTGACCTGTGAAGATTAGACTTTTTGTGGAGATACCCGTTGACTTGCCGATAACAGTAGTCCTACGCAAGGGTAATGAAAAAACCAAATAGAGTAAACAACAGGTTCGGCTCTTTGTTGTCCATTATTTGTTGCGTCATGTTAGTGGACAAATACCTACCTATCGATATTTCTTGATTCTCTTTGTTTAGAAAGGAAGGGATGGATGCAAAAGCGAGAGGGAGTTTAGGAAGCTGGATGGATGGATTGGAGATGGTATGGGGGAGTATAGATTGTATAAATTGTGAGTTGGTGGGGGTTATGGGTAGGGTGGTTGGGGTGGTGGGTTGCCATGAGCGGGAGGGGGCGGGAAGCGAGAGGGTAAGGGGACGAAAGGAACGAGAGAGAATGAGGACGATAGGAACGAGAGAGAATAGGATGATGACGGGGCTCGCGGTGCAGATGGAAATGGAGATTAATATCGTGGAGGAAGGAGTAAGGAATCGATAGTATTTGGGATATATTTGAGTTTGAGGATATGATGTAGATCAGATAGTAAAATAGAATAGTTATAGAGGGAGCTTGAAAAGTTTGAATCGAGGAGGGGGTAGAGAGGAGTTCGAGAGAGATGCAAAATTAGATGGTTATAGTGATTGATTATTCTAGGAGTTGAGAATCTATAGAGTGAAGAAAGGGAAAGGATGGGAAGGGATGGAATTGGAAATAAGAAATAAGATGATGGGAAGAGGGGATGGGAAGAGGTGGTAAAGTGGTCAGCAGTAGGTAATAATGGGGAGATATAGATATAGAAGTACAAATATGCGAGAATGCAGCTCTGATATAGGAAAGAAGTACATTGAATGGGACAGAAAGTAAAAACGAAAAGCTTGAAAGATATGAAACACATATATGATTCTAGAATCTAAATCACTTAGCATAGGTAAGTGGTAAGAAATATCCGGATATCTATCTATCTATCTACCTCTCTACCTATCCATCCATCTCCCAGTATCCACATCCATACCCACATTCACATTTGCCTTTACACAGATATCAAAAGAAGAAATAAAATCTCAAAGTACCGATTTATTCAAGACATTGAAAAACGAGGTCTTCTTAATGAGATAGACAGATCGAGCATTGCATCAATCCGCTCATCATCTTTCTCATCATCTTTCTCCTCGTCGAATAGCTCGTCGAATAGAGAGAGCTAGTAGGTATACATATGTCCTTCCAAATCAAAGCACCAGTTCCAAGTAGATAAATACTCATTCCTTGTTAATTGCAAAGTACATCTATCTATCACTCTCCCCACTCTGATTCTTATTCGGTGGTATGTATGTATCAGTGTATGGATACCACGAGTTCTGGATTCTTGGTGTGGAGAGTGCCATATATGGGTAGGGTGATTAATGCAGCCGAGTTAGTGAATGGGATTCGATGAGATGCGATACGATGAATTGAACGCGTGGGGTTTTGACTGATTACTTCATGTAGTTGAAAAGGTGGGGGAGAGGGGAGATGGAAGGAAGAGGGGAAAGCACGGAGGGGAGGTTACATAGACGTAACCAGGGACTAATATGTAGATGAAAGTCTGAGAGGTTGAAAATGCAAGTACAATTCACTTCATGGATCACTGTGTGGCATCAAAGACATCAATATGTAATTATTATTTGCATTGCTGATCGCATGATTGCTAATGCTATGCTACGCTGTAACCATTACACATAGCCAGCCATAACATTATCTAAAAGTGTGATGAAACATCTCCCTCTAAACCGAGCCCATTCGCTCAAATCATGATCATGTAGATCATATTTTATGCAACCTTTATATTAACGCCGAATAAATCAAAGATTGCCCAAGCCCAAGCCGAAGTACCTGAGTACAAATCTTTAGACCCTCTGTCGTCCACTTCGTAGAAAAAAAGTAATTACAGAGAAGTTTGCTATTCTTTTTCATGCCGTGCACCAAAGAAAACATCATATCGATTTTTGGAAAATGAAATCTTTATGCAAAGGGTATCAGAAGTCATTAAGCCCTTTCCTGAGACACCATCCAACGACTAGGTAGATTTTTGGGTATTACCCAAGATATGAGGTTACCAGACGTTGATGGACTCTCATGAAAGTGAGCTCCTCATTATTGCTTAGTACAAAGTGTAACCACCGTCAATGATGACGTTGGATCCGGTCATGAATGCGGAAGCATCGGAAGCGAGGAAGACGGCGAGACCGTTAAGGTCATCAACGGCACCGAGGCGGTTTTGTGGGGTGAGAGACTTCCAGATGACCTTTTGAGCATCAAGGGCTGGTACGTTGTTGAGAGCGGTGTCCATGTAACCTGGGGAGATCATGTTGACACGGACGTTGTACTTGGCCCATTCAGCACCAAGGGATTTTCCGAGTTGAACAACACCAGCCTTGGAGGCGTTGTAACAGGATTGTTCTTGTGGGTAGTTGACGATGGAGCCAGACATGGAAGCGACGAGAACGATCGATCCTGGCTTGCCAGCGGCCATCATAGCCTTCCCGACGGCTTGGGACATGAGGAAAGATCCAGTAAGGTTAATATCGATAAGACGTCTGAACATGTTGTGGTCATAAGTCTCGGCGGGAATGTTGGAACTGAAGTTTTTGTTAGTACAGATCTGTGGCAGATTGATCATCGTATGGTATGTACTTACTCGGCAATACCTGCAGAGTTGATAAGAACATCTGGAGCACCATGTTCCGCGACAACACTGGCAACAGCAGACTCAATCGCATCGGCATCACGAACATCAACCTTGAAGAAGGAGATGGGGATCTTGTTTCCGGTCAATTCGTAAAGTTCGGCAGCTGAGGCATCACCCAACTCTTGGTTGGCATCGAAAATAACGAGAGCCTTGGCTCCAGCCTCGACACATGCACGTGCCATGTGGTTTCCTAAGCCTCGAGCACCACTGTTTTAACTTTGGGTTAGTCCTGAATGTTCACTTTCGAAACAAGATATTGCTTGAACTAAATCAATCCCAAACAACTAGTGTAGATGATAAGACCGATAAGGGTCAAATCTTGAAATAATTGTTGGAAATTGATTTTGTGTGCAAGCTAGAAATGTAGTTGTAGATCGGGGACCCAACAAAATATATCTGGAATTAAAGAAAAGAAATGCAAGCTTACCCAGTGACAACAACAACTTTGCCCATCAAACTCATCTTTTGCATGGTAGGGGTCATGCCCTTGTATGCGCTTTGTGTAAGGGGAGTGACAACATCAACAGCCTCCTTTGCAGCTGCTGCAGCCAATGCAGCTTCCTCAACTGGAATTGTTACTCTTTCTGCTCCAGAACCTATGACATCCAGAAGTCAGTATTTGACTGACAACCGGAGAATCTGTTTGAAAGAAAATTGTTGAAAGTTGGGGATCAAAACTACATGGAGTATTGAAACCTCCATGCAGCTTTGATATGAGGAAATGATAATTGAACTTACCAGGTTGGAACTTGGTAGCAGGAATCTCTTTCTCGTGGATAGCTTCATAGTCATTGGCTTGTGGAGTGGTTGTGAAAGCTCGAACAGCTTGTCTGGAGATGATGGAGGGAGTGGTTCTACGACCAGCCTTTGCGGCAGCCCGAATGAAGGAGGATCGAATGGCAGACATATTTGTATTTTTTGTTGATAATTGAATTAACTTGAAAGACAATATGAAGTACGAAAGGACGATTGTCTCTTGAAGAAGACTTTTTCGAAGTTGTGTATATGTAGAAGGAAGTATGGAAGTTTTGAAAAGTTGTTTCGAGAAGGAGCTCTGTAATAAAGTAGAAAATCTTAGCGTAATTCTTACAAAACCAAGCTAGTAAAGCCGAATGACCGAGACCCAAATTTATTATTCAATGACTGATAGAGAATGATGCAATGATTTGAGGAGTCAAGAAAGAGTGAAGAGTGAATACTAGGTATTGACCAGCTGGCCAAATTCCATTATTTCCTTGAATTCACTCTTCTCTTCCTCTCCTTGTCCTGCTTCTTCCTGGTCCAAGTGTGGGGTGGAAAATACAAATACAAAATCAGGAAATTCTTTAGATGAGAATATTGAACGAACCTTTGGAAACAGATCTTTCTTTATGTATTTGACAAGTCAAAAACAATATCAACTGTATGTATGCTGAAGTTTCAAGAGTCTGCTAACTGGTTAGAAAAAAAGAACGTTTAAAGATTGCCCCTTTTGATATGCGAATCTGCAAGAACAACTGGGTGATTCATAGAATCCCCACAAGATATATCTTTACCACTAAGGATCCAAGTCTCAGAACAGAGTTCGGAGTTCACAGAAGAACAACAGAACTTGCTTATGCTGTAAGAAACTCGGACCGGAGATGATTTTTTATCTTCTCTTGTAACTGGTGAGATTGCAGAAGGAAAGAGAACACTGAAAGAAAGTAATGCTGACTGTGTATGTAGGAATCCAGCTCTTGGTTTTCCTTTCAAAGATTTATCGATATATGTGACGAACAAATAACAGTAGTCTATAATTTGCAAAAAGTCGACGAAAGAATCTATATGAATATGAAGCAGAAATGCTGTCAGGCAAAACAAGCAGTGTAGAGAGGATTGGAAGAATGATAAGAATCTGAGTCTTCTAAAATGGAATCAAGGGGATATGAAAGGGAGATAAGATAATAGTTTGGAAGAGTCAAAGACCTTTTAAAGCAAAGCCAAAGACTATTTTTTTCTCCTTCTATTCTAATTCCGTCGGCGCCTCCCCGAAGCTTTCTTTCTCCCAAGCTCACAGATCAGGGTTCTACAGGGTAGCTCCCCTTCAAAGTCCGTGCTGATTTGCATAGTTTGTCCCACTCAAAACGCTATTGAAGTGCCCGGAACCAGGATTATAGTGCCGGGATATTTGCTAGAACATCAATGCAGAGAGGAATGCTTCCATGGTGGCGGCGGTGGGTGACCATCAGACTGGCTGGCATTTCCAGGATGATGACTAGGTTGTGCAGGAGAAGGTTGGCATGGCGGTGCATGATAAGTTCGAAAAGACGTGGGGGATGATTGACCGTTTGGAAGGATACTTGTCTCCGATACTCTCAGAATCCATACAAACCGTACAGATGGTGTGGGAGAGGATGAAGCGGTGTGCTTTATACGCAGATTGCCACAAGGTGCAGATTGCTACAAGGTACATGATTGTCGGTTGCTGCAAATTGTATGCAAAATGATGGATGGATGAGATGTGGCGAGATCTTTGACAATTGGAAAAAGTGTCCCTACACTCCTCTCTTTCTCTCCATTCATACTTTGATGGTATCACTATGGGAGATTTGAAAAGCTTGATTGATGGTGTCTCATGAGAGTGGAAATTTGGGCGAGGAGTAAGGACTTGGCTGTTCGAGCCATAGATCCCAAAGATCCCCGCCTTTCTTCTATCTTACAAGGTGTATTAAGCCCCCTGCCGGTACCGAGCAAGCAACGATTGAAAAATTTATTTATGGATCATATTGAGTATTGAGATTTGAGAAACTTCCCCAAAAAGTTTAATGTTTCTTCTAGAAGCTGTCCGAGGGCCACGTTTATTTTCTAGACGGGAAATAATATTTTGAACAAGCAATCACAAGAGAAACTAGTGGAGCTCATTAGTTGGACAAGTCACAAATCTGATGCGATTCCGAATTCAACACTACTGTTCAGACTACTGTTGAGAGTCGAGACATCCAAAACACGGATTGACACTGCCCAGTCTTTTTGGATCCATTATACGAAGGGACGAAGGAAATAGTTTGAATTGTGGACTGGCTCAACTGGGTAAAACTGGAGGCAGTGATGCCATATTGATGATTGACTGATGATTGATGGATACCAAATCATTTTTTGATCTTACAATTTACAACAACCCATAAATTTGCCACCCACTTCAAACTTATTTCATTCGTCGATCCTTGAAAATTATGATGAAATTCTCGAAGATCAAACCACATTTTTTTTTAAGGATTTGAAGGGTCTTTGACCCAATAAATCTCAGTCCCCTATTTTGCTTAATTTACCCACACTTTTCATATAATTTAATTTTCCCACACTCTACAGAGTAAACTCTTTTTTTTATTTAATAATCCGATTGCGGAGCCCAAAAAGGTAACCTCATAGTATTGGTAGTAGGTACCTCCTAGGTAGCGGTGTGAGCTGGAATGAGAGTCAGACGTCGATTTCCGTCCGAATCCTGAACCAAATCCGTGGAAGCTTTGGTAGGAGAATGGCTTGATACAACTTACAAGCTTAAGAGAAAGGTCATCTGATGGAATTTTTTAATATTACCTAGGTACCTATGGAAAGGTTAAATAATTTTACGAAATCTGTTTCGCTTTTGGGGGGGATTCTTTGCGTTTTCGATTCATGTTCAGGGGTTAGCTAGCGATGAGGGTTTGAAGAGTTGGTTAGTTAGAGGCAGGTAGGCAAGTAGATATGTATGTATGTATGCACGGCACAGGTAAGGTAAGGTAATACAATCAAATCTTCTTTGATGGCGTTTTCCAAATAGTGTATGCTGGTTAGCTAGCTCCTTGGTATCTCTTGAAGAAACAGAAGATGATGATTATAGCCTTACCCGTATTCCCTTGATATTATTCTACTCCGCATTGAGGGAACTAATCGTCTAAGTACTGAACTACCTCAAAGCAACTCCCTCGAAGCAACTATATAGATTCTACTTACTCCGTACGTACTACATACTCTTACTCCCCATCTATTAATAGTGATCTTCTAGAAGGAAGGGGAAAAAATGCTTATTATATCACTTTAGCCAGTCATTACCGTGCGTGGGTCAGGGACTTTCTTTACTAGGTAGGTAGGCCGGGAAATAATCTATTTGTACTCTGTACCTTTTCTTGAGGAGGACGGGGGGTAATTGTTTTTGACTCGAATGAAATTTATATCTATCTAGGCGTCATTTATGAAACATTATTCATTACCTACTTATGTATAATTTATGAATCATTATCTATCTGGGAATTTTATGGAGTTCTGATGACATTCTTATGGAGTTACTACGTAGATATAGATAATAATGATGATGAAAAGAAGAAAAAGAAAAGAAAAAGCCCCTAAATGACTCGCATCATCGGTGCCACGGTGGAAGTCTGGATGAACAGTGCCTAAATGGAAAAAATTTCTTTTCTTTTTTCTTCTTTTTGTGGAGAGAGTGAGAGCGAGGGGGAAAAGAGAAAAAAATTCTTAGATGAAAGAAATTTTCCATCTTTTTTTATTCTACACTTCTTTTATTTCTTCATTTCTTGTTTACTTGGTTACTTCAATTTTTATTATTGTTTTTTGAGGATGATACATCTTTTTATCTATTACTATATCATCATCTATATAGTTCTTTAAAGCAGTCAACCAATGTATCTCGAGATACCAATTTCATGCCGTTGTAAAGAACTGAGCTCTTACAAATCTACAATAGAGATGAAGAAGAAGAATATAGGAGGCGTTCCTCCCTAACGGCATGGGAATGAGAGTAACTGCTGGTACGAGTTTATCCAATTGAGCCCAGTCCCATCCAGTTCAATCCAGTCCAGTCCGATTCGCACCAGCGCTCATAGCTACGAAAGAGATGCATGCAGCACGCGGCACGCAGCCCTACTGTACTACTACCCGATTTACGAAACTAAATGGTAAGGAAAGAATGAACAGCCAGCTGGAACTTTGGGAGTGCATTGTGGATTGAATTGTTCGTCATTGGCGGTTGTCGATGATGCAACTACCACTGCAACTGCAATTGATACTGCAGTCATCATTTTATTCCCTCATAGTATCTAGTAGTCTTACAACGTCAACTGCATCTGCAACCAACAAACGTCTATACAGAGGTACGTGTGCCAGCCATACTTTCGAACTTCAAGCTTGTTATCTCGACTCGAGCTGAGCATATCAACACGACAAATGCCCTGTGGAATCACAAACTCAGAATTCACGAATTTACACCGAATCTACGGCGAACGCGTCCAGAGCGGATTAAATTTAACATACATCCATCCATAATCTGACATGGAAAATATTTCACTGCTGATATGGTAATCACATATTCGATTACGATATTTGATATCCATCTCAGCATAGAAAATTTCCTGCAAAGAATTACACTCCCGATTCCACATTTGGGCTCGATTAGTGGAGTGTTAAATCACTGTTCAAGGTATGCTGCATAACCGCGGTCATTTTCCTGGCGATGCAGAAAGAAGGTTGCATGCATGTGTCAACCACACGTATAGAATATACAGCTCATTTTGCTTTTTGAAAATTGTTTGATGGGGAAGGAGGGGGAGGGTGTGTTTGTTGAGACGGATTCTTTTCACCCCACCTTTCTCTTAATTTTTTTTCTTGCTTTTTTTCTTGCACGTTATTCATTTCTTTCTCAGGAACCAGTGGTTCGTTTTCTACCTAGTAAGAACAAGTAATTGATCAGGAATGAGGGGCAAGGGACCCGACTTCCACATCTAGATACCTAGATTGCTAGTTTAGTGCAAACTTTATTTCTTCACGGGGACGGAGAAGAAGATATAATGGATGGATAGATGGAATTCGATTCTCAAAGGCTTATATGATGAATATCCAGATAGGGACAGCTTATGTTGGGTTTCAAAAAGGAACTTGATGTGTGATGTGAACTGGACGAATATTTTAGTAGATGCTTCGTGTTTTCTGAAAGTCTTTGAGATGAGATTTTTTTTTATTGAAAAGAGGATGGAGGATAGGTGTGGTTGGATCATGTTGGGATTTGGGAGCATCATTGTTCGTTCTCTTTCTCACAAGGAATGGTACGTGTGTTTGTTCCTTCGTCGGTATTTCTATGTTGTCGTTCGCAGGATACTTGATGCTCAATTTTTTGCTCGATGCTCGATTACAAACGCCGTTTTGACGCTGTTCATTTCGTAATCTACCTATACATTATATAACATTTAATGATAATACAAACCTCATACATACTGTTGTATACAGGCTCATTTCACAACAAAGTTTATACATACATGAGTGAATTCCACACCCAAACACTTGACACCCCACTACACATAACCGCTCGTAAATAATGACAAGCATCGCACACTTATCTATACCTTCCCAGTACACTAAATTCCAATAAATATAATATCACACCCTAGGTATAAATTAGCACAAATTCCTAGCCTTCCACCCCGTTACAGATATATCGGAATCTACTTAATTCCCAATGTTATATCATAAAAATATACTATGCATCTCCTCGCTTTGATAAATAAATCGCAGTGTAAGCTTCGATATCTCTGAGTCTTAATAAATCGAGAATGGTCTTTCGGAGCTTCTATTTTACTTGCTAGATAGGTAGGTAGGTAGGTAGGGGTGGGTGTGTTGTGTGGATGATATGGATATGGATCTGGGGGAGAGGGAGAGGGAGAGGGATGATTGGGTGGTTGTGCTGTATAGCTATTTATTGTAAGATGCCTTTGGGAGAGAGAGAGGGTGACGGAAGGGTTTATAGATGAGTTGGTGCGGGCGCGGGAAGACGGAAGGGAGCAGGGAAGCTGGCTCTTTTGTGAAGGTGGAGAAGAAGGTGAGTGATAGGTGATGAGTGGTGAGTTGGGAAGTAGGTAGGTAGGAGGATGGGGTCTCTGGGTCTGGATTTACCTTTTTTTAATGATGATGGTATACGACATGAAGATGAAATGAGGGCTTGGGATTTTATCTTGAGATGTGGTGGTTAATCCTCTTTTCTCTTTTGTCAAGTGTGGATGTACATACAGATATTGTTCTATCTCTTTCCTTGTAATCTATGATATTTTTATACATTCACCATGAGAAGCATCGCTTGCGCAGTCTTCTCTATTGATCTATATTCTGATTCACTCGTCTACTCTTCTCTTAGCATATTTTTGGGAAAGAGGGGAGGGGGGGAAGGGTTCATCCTCAAAATCTCGTGCTGGTGTTATTTGACACCTACCTGTATGGATACTCGAATCTAGAACAGTATAGAGATGTCTGTTCAAGCACACACATGGCTGGTGGGACCTGGTGTTGCTGTTCCTTTTTCCTGTTTCTGGAGTTTCGCTGGGAGAAACTCGTTTTCTTTGCGGTGTGTTTGGGGGGGGTGGAGATAAGAGAGGCATGTGACGGGAAGATATGGGAGATTCGAATGAGATCGTGAAAGCCAGAAAATGACAATGAAAGGTTGGGACGATAACGTTGAAGCCGTGATGACTATTCACACCTTTACCCATTTATTGGACTTATAATCATGCTCTTATCCCCCTTTCACAAAGTCGAGGAGTTGGAGTTTATATCTAGTTTGCATGTACAATACTCTTTAAATCGTCTTCCACTTGCAAGATTCTCAAAGGAGCAGAAGTTTGCGCTTTAAGAAGATCAGTATCTTGGGGTCTCTGAGATACACTATGTCCTTCCTATTCACTCTTTCTTCCCCTCTCTTCTCCGCTTCCCATTGAGCTTCAAGAGTTCTAATATCTTGTTATTAAAATACCCGTTTCTTCCACAAAATGAGGATCGTATGAAAACATGCAGATCGACAAAGAAACTTGTGAGGGCCGGAGAGTAGGTTCTTGGGCTCTTGTCTGCTGCGATAAAGCGTGGTGTGATCCCAAATACGATTCTTTGAGATGTGTTTAGGTGGGATAGTTTGTTTTGCTTGTATTTTTATTGTTGTTTAATGTTGGTTTTTGTCGAATTTTGTGGCTTCTGTTTGTCGCAATATCTCATATTCTGCGTCTGAAATTGGGAGGATAAATTTACTGGTTTTGGATAAGATAGCATATTGTAGAATTTTCCTCGATGATTTTTGGGCTCCTAGTCAGGGTATGCAGTAGTGTGAAATTAAGTTACTTGAGAAGATAGAGGAAGGGGAGGATGCTTATATAATGACTAGGTGAGAAAGTTGAAGATGGGGGAAGGGGAGTAAAGTGGAAAGCTGTGATGCAAGAATGTTTGATGTGCATGAGCGAGTGAATTACTAGCGAGGCGTATGGAAAGGTAGAAGCTTTGCGGGAGAGAGGGGAGTAGAGAAAATGACTAGTCTAGTGAGTTAAGTAGGGAAGAACTTTCTGGGATATTGATGACGAAATCTGTGACAGTATGTTGGAAGAGGAGAACAGTGAATACTCCTAGCTTTCAGAACTTTTATGTTTCCATATAGTTCGCAGGAACTCTCGTATTGCACCCGGCAAGAAACACTTCACATGCAGAAAAAGTCGAATGGAGGAAGTAAGTTAGACTCGTCTGGGGATTACGTCCAAGTCTAGTTTTCATTTGATCATTGAGGTACAGAGACATCCATCAACTAAATAGGTGACATTGTGCTCATCTTTCTTTTCGGGCTTCACCTCTTTTTTTGTCCTTTGAGTATGTGGAGTATTCATTATCGTTAAGTAAATATGATTGTTCTTTATCCTAGATCATATATATTAGATCTTTGAGTTCTCAAGGAATGTATGTGTGATTCCATGGTATGTCATTCATCCAAAACCAGACTAGCTATTTGTAGTTGCTCCGTTACTCTTTCTCAGCATGGCGTTTGCCGTGGTTATGTTTTCTTCGGCATGAAAATTAGTGTCCTTGTATCTCTCTCTTATATGGACCTGGGAATGGAAACTTTCGAGGGGCTTAGTCTTGATATCATCATTCATTCCGAGCCAGTACACATGGGGATTCGTAGTTTCAAGTGGTGAATTTATATAGGCATAAACTACGTAACTTTCCTGTGAATCAAGGCAATGACGTGAGGTCGAAGGTAAAGTAAATGCGGTGTTTTTGATGATGCTATGATATCATTGAACTTCAACTGCTAGATATATAAATCAAACATCTCGAAGACCTTACAAAGTATAGCAGCGGTTAAAACGTGATAACATTAAATGAAATATGGCATGAGCTAGAATGAAGGTCTACTGTTAGCTGATTTTTTGTCCCACTTGAGGTATGCCAGCAGGAAATTATGTAATTCTTCTTATATCGTCCTTCATCCCCTGACCACCGGGTCTTTTACTGTCTCTAATGATTGTTAATGTCATTATTTCATTATTTGTTGTTATTAATATCAAACTTAAATCAAAACAAAAGGGGCTCTCCCCCCATGAGAAGGGTTGGCAATTAGCCCAGCTTCTAACCCTTATCTTCAACCTACACATCAACTTTCTCTGCGCTGGACTTTTGGGGAGGACTTAATTTTCCTAGCTGAGCTGGGTGCTTCAGATTGTCTGAGGTTATATAGACTTTTTCTGCCCCGTCTACGAGATCACGCAGTCTGATGTCATATCAGCAATAATACCACCGTCCCTCTGAGCGACGATTCAGTTGCTGTCATGAGCTCAACACTTAAGTATAGCATCCCATGGTTCCATTCTTGAACACTTTTTTCTCCATATATCAATCTCGGACACCTACCTACAATCGTTTCATACTAAGTCCAAGATGCTGGATGTGTCAGGGCATCCAGGCTCCGATACCGTCATTGCTACCGGGTTTTCTCCCCTTGTGCTTGATTTAGGTAAAATTAAAGAAGTGAAATTCTATATAGTTCTTGGTATTGGGTATGAATGGCCCTAATTGGTGAGTGATGAATGGGTTCGATGGAGTGAATCTAGCTGATACTGGCGGGATAGTGGGTATACTAGGAGAGAGGGGCCAGGGAGGGGAAGAACTGGGAGTGGTACCATTCAGAGCCTAGTATCAAGTCGAGTGAGGGAATGCTGTTAAACTATTGAACAATAGATGCTGAAATATGAGGGTATTGACTATATAATTCCCCACTCTGTGAACATCTGGATCTACAAGACCGAACAACCACTGCCCACACAGCTTCAGTATATAGTCTGCCAGTCAAAAAAATGTCTGATGTATTTTGTGCTCGGGTAAAATTTTTCAGAAACCTTGATGTTCTTTTCCTGGTTTCTGGTCTACTGTCTTTTGCGTTATATTAGATAATCGTCGCTACCCCTCCAACCGCTATCACTTATCCATTCAAATTTTTTAAAATATATCAGACCATAGAGAAATGACCCCAAAAAATATACCTATCTATCAATATGATCCCGCACAACTTGATCAAAACCCTGGTGACATATGCATCTAACTTCCTACATATGCGCTAACGGAACTGCCAAGGCTCCAGCATTGAAGAAGATCCGAAAGAACTCCTAGATGACTTAGCAGCCACAGTGATCGGTGCAATGGGCGTATATATAGCCAGGGAATGGAAGTCGAAAAAGCTACGGGGTGAATATAGCAGGTATAGTAGGCATTGTGAATGAAAGCAAAAGCAGGTTGATGATTTAGATAGGTCAGGTGGAATAAAAAGAGGGGAAAGAAAGTGAAATCGCCGGATAAGATCTCATGCAGCAGTAGTGAATATTTTATTTCCCGCACTTGGGGACTTTAGATATGGCATTATTCTCCAAGAAGACGTATCGAAGACAGAATGGCGAGGCAGCGACAAGGAGACAGGAGTCGAGAGCTCATTTCATATCCAACTTTCAAGTATCTAACTTTCAAGTATCTAACTTTCAAGTATCTAACTTTCAAGTATCTAACTTGCAAGTAAAGGATTGAGCTCACGGATGACCTCTGAACGTTCGGAAGCTGAATAGTGACATGGTCTCGTCTAATACCTTTCTATATTTTCATCTTCGACAATGTTCTTCTTGAATAATAGCAATCATCAAAACTGTTCGATACTTGAGACAAAATTGATAATCAAAGGTACTGATAAATTCACAGGTAGCTTGAGAAAGTCATCATCGAAGGATCAATCGAAGTATTGTTCAATTACTTGATAGAAACGGGCACCCTACACCAGGATGATCCTTAAAATAGTGTGTAGAGGAATTTCCATTTATGCGAAAAGAAGCGTTTATATAATCAGATCAGAAAAAAATGAAGAACGATGACTACATCATCAATTACAGAGGAATGAAGTAAATCTTAGTATATATAAAGACCTCCGATACCCACAAGTTCATAAAAATGAGTAAAAATTCGACGTAGACCCGAGATAAAGACGCAAGATGGGACCTCAAGGTCCTTGTGAAGCTCGAGTTACTACGGAAAGAGGTACCGAAATGTTGAAATTTGTAGTCTTGTATCCTCATATAAAATTCACGTTCTGCTAATACTAGCTCTTCTTCTTGTTATTCTATTCGACTAACCTGCATGGTATGTCTGATAGTTCAGATTATAGTTCAAGTTTGAGGATATTCAATTTCTCAACCCATCTAGATCATCAAATTCTTTAGAATGATTCAATAACTTTAAATTCTATGGTATTTCAAGTACCTAAATCTTGCATCAAGTCATTCATTTAAACGGTTGAACATCCCGAGTTTGCTTACACTTTCAAATACACTGCAACTCGGTAGCATGACACCCACCAGGACATTCAGGTAATAGAATATTGTAAGAATTACCATGATAGTGGAACCTTTAACTTCTATGACCACTGTCCATTCACTCTGGAGAATCCATAGTAGCCGTATACAAAAAGTATATATCTACACTGAATTCTAACTTCGTTAAACGGAACTCCGGGAATGTCAGAGAATGGATGAAATTGCTTATTCTAATTGGACTTGGCTATTGCAGAAACCGATGAGAATGCACTGTGCTGACTCTCTTAGTATAGTTCGCGAAGACAATAAGCTCATCAAAGACGGGTGCAATTATGCTTGCAAGAATTCGAGTAAAGTGACTTTTCATCAAGTTGAGATGGTAGCAGACTGAGGCCTATCCCTTCTTTTTTCATTTACAAATTCAAGGAAAGGAAGGTAAGTAGCTTGTATAATATCTTGAGTACATAAATACCTGATGTATCATAAGTTCATAACCAGTTCACCTGGCTTTGTAACTAGTGTAATGATTACCCCGACAGCCGGCACTGTAATTAGATGACGAGAAAGCTCTTTTTTTGTGAGTCCAACCAGAGCAATCCAATAATATGTCAAAGGAATTCGAGATGTCGACACACTTTGATATATGGAGAGGATTCAGGGGAATATATTCTTATTTCACCTATCAAGCTTAAAACCGCTTTCTTCCTCCCTAAAATCACCTATTGAATGCAATTTTCGCTGATGCACCAAGGAGATGAAATCTGAAGCATCGGGGTTTTGACATCTAAATATATTCCTACCAAAAGCACAAATACTCCGCAGCAGCCATCACGAACATTGTCCAGGTACGTGACGATTTCTTGTTGGCTATATTTAACTCAGATACCAGAGATGATTCACATGATCGGCTTTAATAATTTCAATCGGATTGAGGATTTAATTGTATGACCGGACTTCCCATTTTCAAAAAATACACTATCATGAATCATGAACACTCAATCATTTCGCTTTAGTGCGATGTAAGAGAGAACTTAGCTACTATATGAGACGCAGAGATCTTTACAATCTAAACCAGATAGAGGGAAAGCTTGCAAGAACTGAGGCGGAAACGTGCGTCTTGATTTTTGCCTTCAGCGTTTCTATGATGGACTTTGAAGCGATGAGTTTTCGAATCTCATGTTTCTGCCTCGAATCATCACTTTGCGCTACTACACTTGTTGTCACTACACACAATTACCACCACTCACAGACTTATCATCGTCTCTAATATTTTAGTATCAACTATACCCTTAATGTGAAAAGTCGCCTCTGATTTACCTACTAAAAGTACAAGCCGAACCCTCCAATATTGAAAGACCTGCCAAACAAACCTCTCCCATTGCATGTTGATCGAGTCGTCAGAGATCACCATGTTGGCTTCAGTCTAATCCACGCAAAGATCTATTCTTATAAAGACAGATAGTGATAGACGAAAGCTCTCCACCTGGTGTGCCCTAGCTTGAACGAGTCTAGCTTCCTCTTCCTCGCGATTTTGCCGATGAGAGGTAAGTATAACAATACAGGGGATTAATGAGGCTGGAAGCTCTCATTAGTATATATGAATCACTAGGAATCAATGTGGTGGAGAATGGTATGATGTAGAACTAGTAAACACATCTTGGTTCGAATCCCAATATTCGCGAGATACGACTATAAATAGTTCGCAAATGTCAAACAAGAAGAACAAGAATCTAGGAAGAAATGGAAAGCAGGGCCAAGGAGCCATCTAACTAAGAGGCGTGATGTGTATTTCCCAGTAACAAAAATAGCTGAATGTACTATCCAGAGGGGATTTTGAGAAAGATTCCCGAGACTTATCTCAATCCACCTCGCTATCGTTTCATCTCTTGCCCTTCTACTGTCAATCTAATCAACTGTTTCTTATCCACTAAATTCAAGGTGCATCCGAATTCCATCAAGTAATCGCAAGTTCCCCGAAATCCTCAAGTTCACCGAACCAAATACCGCACCCCCCCCAATACCCGGTTTCTGCTCTTCAATTTGAAAAATCTAAAGATCAACACAGACATCTATGGAGTAGAGCTTATATAGGTAGCAGCTCACCAACTCAACAACTCAAAACCCCAACTAGCCTCCCCCCCATTTCAAAAGCGAATCACAAAGATATCCAGTAAAACCCCCGCAAAACAAGCGAGCTCAAGAGAATACTGAGTCAAAATTCGATCCTTTCAGTATAAATATCTCTCTTGTGTACAAGATCAAGCTCTCCTCTATACAAAATCAAGCTCTCCTCTGTGCAAAATCAAGCTTCCCATAATGCAACACCAAGAGAAAGATAACGCAGAAGATGCACCAAACACAGCTGCAAAGATTTCTCCGAGTGCGCGATACAAATCCACGAGCTTGGAATACTTAATATTCCCCTGCCCCTGATAAAGCCGTGTAGTTGTCATCCTATCTGTCTAGTTATTAATTTTTCGATCACTGTCGTACTACTCCCATATCACTGCCAAAAATCTCAAAGCGCTATCATTCATAATCGCCAAACCAAAACCTGACTCCTGATGGAATTCCCCTTTTATACTACACTCAAATGTCTGTATTAAATTCGCACAACAATTTGCATACATATATACACTTACACTTACTCACCGACCCGCACATGATCCGTTCACCCAAAAGGTTAAGACCCTTTGATGGTTTGTTACTCCGTGAAAAGTGCTTCTTATATATTGATGAAATAGTGACATTACACGAAAGAAGAAGGAAAAAGAAAAAAAAGAAAAGAAAGGAAGCAGGAAGAGCGGAGAAATATCTAGTCCCAACCTACCGGTGTCAATCCAAGAGTCCCAGTGAATAACACTACTCACTGTCTTCACCCCCCGCCCTTCTCAGTACCACAAAAACCTAGATAATCACACCTGCTCTCAAAACACATCCCAACTTCCAACTTCCAGCTTCCAGCTTCCAACTCCCAATTTCCAACTTCCCATACTTATATATAGTCCCTCAATATCCACCATTACCAAAGTATCCACATTCCTTAACGAGCACAGCCCGGAGATAGTATGCGCTGGTGGGCCTTTGGATCAACTTAGAATTTACAAGCTAGACAAATTGCGTATTGAGATATTGGAAGAGGGAGTGAAGGAGGTATGTTTTGTAGAGTATGTGATCAGCGTTACTGTTGATCTTTTTATTGTTGCTTTTCTTATTGTCGTTTTTCTTACCATCACCATCACTATCACCCCAAATCACCAGACGAAAACCCTCCCCACCCCTTCCCCTTCCCCCTTCCCTCTACAAGTCCATACTCCAAACCCACGAATCCTCACCTTCCAGAAAACCCAATGCACAGCCAACCCACTCACTCACCACCTACCAGCCCTGTTAAGTCTAAAGAAACTTTGTTTCCACAACTTACCCTCTACAAACAGCACAAGATAGGGACTTATATAACCGCGAGAGGAAAGGCATTAGGATAGAAGAAGGAGGGGTTTGTGGACAGATCACTCGATTAGCTGAATTTTGAGGGAAATAGTGAATGATGAACATATAACATAGAATGTGTGAATCATCCAATTGCGCTTCAAACCCAAAGTTGGAATCACATTATCCCACTTATTACCAAGATGTTGAATTCACTTGAAAAAATAAAGAAGATATTCCCACAAAGCCAGCTACTGACCTTTAATAACCCCTAGACGATCTTGGCTCACATCTTCACATATCAATAATTCACAACACATCATATAATTACCACTTTTATTCATGTTTCGCTAACCCCAATCCAAACCAACCGGTCCATCCCAAAAAGGCTCTTCTCCAATTCATCTCTTCATTCCTATATCCACATTCAATTTCATACCCATAATTCTCCTCATCACTATGTACCAAGGAATTTCCTTCGCCGTGCTCTTTGTTTCGAAAATTCTTCATCCGCATCCTAAAGCCTGAGCCCAAGCTCTATCCACAACCATGTACTTCCCAAAAGTACAGGAAAGGTATGAGAAATGAAAAAGGTCAAAGAAAATAAAAATGGATTCGCTAGCAGAACAGATAGATATAGAGATGAGTATAAAACCCCTAGGAAATGCAAATGAAACCTCCGAAAACTCCCATAATGTAGAATATGAAAACAAGAGTATGCCAGAACGAATCAAGAGTATTGTTTCGGCGGTAGAGGTTGATAGTGTGTAAAAATGCGGAGTTGAGTAGGGAGTGATTCTCGCCCGTGTTTCATTGACAAGTTTTACTCCCTCATTTTGACATAATTCGAAGGAAAGATGCCCGATCGTCCGTTGAGGGTACCAGTCCTATTCAAACAACAAATTAGTCTCAACTGTCCCTTTCCTCGCCTAAGAATCCTAGGAAACCTTTTCAAGAGTCAAAAATAAACATAAACATACCACCAATCTTCAGTACTCTCAGTCCTCTTTGTTACCGTAATAACATCCCCCTTCTTGAATCCCAAATCTCCTGGCTGATCCGCATCAAACGTAAATTGCGCAACCGCCTCATTGCTTCTCAGACTCGCTGTCTTTGGTTGAAATTTTGGTTTCGGCGCAGCAGGTCTACCTGGTCCTGGTTTTCCACTACCACCAAATTGACTTGGAGGTGCACGGGGAGTATCAGAATACACATAATCATCATCAAATCCGCTACCAGATCTAGTCCTGCTTCCATTGGTTGGCCTGTCGTAAATATCATCGGCCCATGTACTTGCTCTTTGAGGTCGGTTCGGGTTGACATAATCGTCACTATGTCCTAAACTTGCGCCTCGATCTCTTTGTGCACCTTCTCCAAATGCACTTCCTCTTCTACCTTCCCAAACTACATCATCGTGTCGTTCGTCATAAACAGGGCTATCATTATAAATCCCATCATCGGGATTCTGGCCCGCGAAAGCTCTCGAATTCAACACATTCATAAGAGGTTGTGCTGCTGGTGGTGCTCGGACTGCGCCTCCAAGTAATTCAGCGGCTGTGAATCTTCTTCCATATAATTTCTCATTCGCATCCCTTCGCTCGATAATGGCACTTCCCTCGAGACTGACACCGGCAAAAAGTCCCTTTGTCTTGGAATAACTGAAAACACCAGCTACACCCTTCATACTGGCAGCTCCGGCTGCCTCGGCATTTCGTCCTATTGGTCCAGCGGCAATACTGACATTTCCACCCAATGTAAGAGAACCAGCTTGAGAGAAGGTGCGCACGGCTGCAGCATCATTGAGAATGAAAACGAAATCTGTAAGCTCAAACCCGATTTGTCCACCTACTCCGCCGCCACCGATACCAATTGCTGAGGGTGCGGACCAAGAACCATCGGAAAGACGAGCTATAACGACACCATTTCCATAACGACCGGAACCGATGAAACCAGCTTTAAGAACTGTAACGATTGCGAGGCCCTAGTATTGAGAAAAAATATTAGTGAGAGGTTCAGGAATTGGGTGGCTGGGAAGGGATATAATGGAGGGAGGATCAACCTTTGCTTGCGCGAGTACATGTGGTGGAATAATCTTATCTGGTCCAAAAGCTTGTCGTGGATCAATAAATGAGGACAAAATCTTTCCACACTTTTTGCATTCCGCTGGTAAAAGAATAGATGTCAGCTTAGATGTTCTACCTGCAATTGAACGATCTTATATCAGCCGATTAACAAAATGGAATAACTTACACGCCATAGACGAAGGAAGCGGATTATTGATTCCTAAAGGCATATTGAAGAATTATACCTATGTAAGGTAGATCTTTGAACGATGGTTGTAATGAATTTGCGCGAAGCTATTCTGTCGGTCCGTCTGTCTAGATAGGTAGGTACTATGTATGTATCTCCTTGCGTTCGCGAACTAGGAATTAAGTGTGGGATGTTCGGTGACAAAGTGTGGGGTGTTTTACTATCGCCTTATCCTATAAATATGAAATCACTTCAAACTCCAAGTATGTTGTGATTAGGAATATATGAAGATATCTGTTCCTATATCTGATCTTGCGAGTTCTCAGAAATCGAATTTAAAAGTTCCGAATAGTCCGATCAAGGTTCTAAACTTCAATCTTTTTATGCGGGCGAAAATAATCAGATTAGAGCCGTTGACGTCGCGGAATTCTAAGCTTGTGCGCAACTAATTTAACAAACCGTTCGTTCTTAATAAATGATCACCTGTCGGACGGAATGAGAGCCGAGCTTGTGGCTGTGTCAAATCAGCCTCAGCCTTGGACCTTTTTGGGTTAATCACAAGAAGTGAACATGGTTGCGACAAGATTATCTAGGATACACTCATTACGTTTCACGAGTTGCATGAATTAACTCAAGGGAACTTTGATTCCAAAACTAGATACTTGTCCCACGAGGATTAATCGCACTATACAATTAACAAACCACGAATAATCAACTGGGATATCAACTCTTGCAGACAAAGAAAGCCATCCATCTTCCCATCCACTCGAACCCACGAGATTTGAAACACAGACATCGTAGTCTTAGGACCTCACCTCATCATCTGCTCTACACAATACTTTCCTACCTTAAGAAACACAAATCTACCATTCAAAATGTCGGATGCATACGAGCGCGAACGTCAAAACAATTCTCGTCTCAATGAACTATCAGCAAAAGTATCGGCATTGAGAGGCGTCACGGTGGATATATATGATAATGCTAGAGCGCAAGATGTTATTGATAATACTGTATGTATCCCCGTTCCTTCCTATTTCACTCCTCTTCTTCTTGCATTCGACTATCCACATAGATACCGAATAAAGATTAATGTATCCCACGAATAGTCCGATACTTTCTCTAGCATGTCTTCCTCCCTCAAAGGATCCGCTTCACGTCTAGGCCGTATGGCTTCCTCCGGAAATAAAGTCGCCATATTGAAACTTAGCGGGATGATTATTGGGTGCGTGATGGTTTTGTGGTTCCTATGGGGGTTGTTTGTTTAGATGAGGGGCCGGAAGCTTTACATGATGGAAAAGGGGAGATTGAAGATCAAACCTGGAAGGCATAGGCAAGGTCAATTTTTGAACTTGTAGGATGTAGCGCAAGAATGGCAACGTATCTGAAATTGAGCGTACAAACTCAATAGCGCTTGAAGAGGGAAATGGGAACGAATGGGAAGAAACAGACTGAGACAGAGCACGAAAGGAAGGCATTGTATCATATGTATGGGCAGGACATCGGCAGATATATCAAACTGCGGCTGTGGCATTGTAATGGGCGTTATTGGTTGCATATACTATCACGGTTGAACGGATCAGGATACATGGCGATATTTCGTAGCATGGTTGGTTGTTGCTTTCGGGGCGAAATGAATATACGCGAGAATTGTATAGAAACGCATCAAATTCAAATCGCGCCTTGAATTATCTGTCATTTATAGGATATCTATGTTCATGTCATTTTCCATCCATCCGTCCATGTTCATATATCCCGCAAATTCTTGCCCTCATCTCCCACTTCACATCGTACTGTATCCATGCAATATCTTCACTCCCATACATTAGAGAATAAATCCTCACCACCCGATGAGAAACCTCCAGCAGGCTTCCCTGCTCCAGAAGTCGCATTCGAAGCCGGGACAGGGGCCGCACTACTCCACCCTCCAAAATCATCATCTGCTGTCACCTTTGGAGCACTAGCCATTGTATTAAAACTACCTCCAGTACCTGGTACTATACTTTGACTCGATAGACCTCCCCAGCTACCAAAATCCCCAGCGTTGGTTTGAGGTGGTGCAGCTTTTGTGAGTGATGGACTAGTTTTGGCAGAGCTACCCCAAGCATCACTTGAACCCCATGCGTCAGTGTTGCCCCAAGCGCTGCTCATAGCAGGTGCTGCTAGCGGAGATTTTTGTGCAGTTGCCGTAGGGCTTGAAAGATTGAAGACTGATGATTGAGCAGGTGGTGAAGCGAGTGTTTGTTTAGGTGGTGAAACATTTTGTACAGCAGGAGTGGAGAAGTCGAATAAATCTCCTAATGAGGAACTTGCATTTGTGGACTGCGGAGCTGGTGATTGTCCTGGCGCCGAGTCAAAGGCTCCAAACCCACTTGTGGAGCTGAATGTACGAGATACTTGAGAAGGCGCAGCGGCTGCTTTTGGCTTTGAATCAAAGAATCCGCCGCCACTAAGGGGCGGAGAAGAAATTTGAGCTCCGGAACCTGTAGATCGGTGGCTGGAGAGGTTACCCAAGTTGGAGAAAGCTGAGGTCTTAGCTGGAGGAGATGTTGCATTTGAGAAACTTAGGCTGCTGAATGCATCGTTTATACCTCCAAATGTAGAACGCTGTGGCGATTGTTGGGGTGCCGCTTGCATACCACCAAAAGATCCAGATGATGCATGTGAAATTTGCGATGTCTGTTGTTGCGCTTGAGGACGAGGAGCGGATGCATAAAGCGATAGAATCGATTGTTTCAAATCAGGTCTGGACTGAGTACCTGGAGCAGGTGTTGTACTCGACGGTCGACTAGGAGGAGCAGCCTCAGTTCCGAAGAAGTCCAAGCCCAAGAGGGAATCCGCCGGTTTTGTTTGCTTTGGGGGAGCCGGCTCTGACTTTGGTGGAGGTCTCGCAGGTACCGGACCGGCAGTACTCGCTCTCGGAGGTGGTCCGAAATCATCACCAAAGAGATCCTGTTGAGGAGAGGCGCTGATCGGGGCAGGGGCTTGACTAGGTGGGGCGGTCCTTTGTGATGTTGACCTTTCAAGGTTGTGCTTCTCCTTGACAAGTCCAAGGGGTATATCATCGTCTCCGTCGACGTCCAGAGTTGAGGGATCCGGAATTGGTCCATCCATAACCCATCTCTTCGAATCGTATTTTGTTCTGATAAAGTTCTCGATTTTGGCTTCGGATGGTACGTGGCCTGGGGCTAACTTTGCTTCCCAATATTTGTTTGCTCTGGCATTTCCCCATTTCAATACGCTTTGTACCTGTTCGTCTGTCCATGAATCCAAATCAACGGATTTCACTCGGCTGATGTGAGTTCCCATTCCACGATGTATTCCGGAACATCTTATACACATGAATACCCCTAAATTCCAGCTTGCCCATCTTGGATCTAACGGATTAGAGTGAATAATCAGCTCTTGACTTCATACAAAGGATGGAAGCATATGGATAGAACCTACGTTTATTCCTTTTGCAATCGCAACAGACTTTATTACACTCGAGTTTCAAAAGACTCTTTATCGTTTGGGTGTTCTGCGCAATACGCTCAGCCTGAGGATTTGCTGGCCTGCGCGACATCCTGGCGAAATTAAATTAAGTGAAGTGTAATGTAATGTAATGAAAATGAAATTGAATATTCCTTTGGCAAAGAATTTCGATTACAATGATTGTATGTAATGATTTGAAAGATTATGTCGCGTGTCCTGAGGAATTGAATGAAATGTTTCTGAAAGGAGCTTTCTTGATTCCACACAAAGCGCAGCACAGGCCTGAACAGCTCGCTCGGCCTTGCGTCCCCACTAAACAAAGTCATTACAACCTTACCGAGAGAGGCCCAAGATTGGTACGGCTTGGAACGATTTGGGCAATCGGACAATTGAATAATTGGATCGTAATATATTACGGTTATAGGGTAATTATGTTATGCTAATCACTTTGTTCACTTTGAGTGAGTTGATTCACGCCCTCGGAAGGCTTCGTTGGACAATGTCATTGATTCATACCTAGAAGTAATCGTACTTAGGTACAGACTTAGTAATGCATACCTAGGTAGGAAATACGGTTCTTGATTTGTGGCTACTATAGTAATCTACATGGTATACTTGACACTTTCCCGTACTACACTCGACCTTTTGAACATCTATCTATCTAGGTATGCAGAGTAATCGTTGGTCTATCATCTAGAGGGGGAGGGGGAGGAGGAGGTGGAGGAGGAGAAGGAGGAGGAGGGGGGGCTAAAACTCCTAGAATTATTGATAGATCAATCAATCACTTCCAGGTTATTGATGCCTCTATCAGCTCGATCTTCTAGTGGTTTACATAGTTCACCGTGGGGGAATGGACTAGAAAGAATTTTCCCCCCCAAAAACTAATTATGGTAAACTTTCATCAAGTTTTCTATTAGACTAGAGTTTGTTGATGCATTGTTGAAGAGCATCTTTGAGGGGGTTTCAAAGATAAAATATAATATAAAACTTAACCGTTTGTATATTTGATATCCAATATCATATTGACGACAAAGCTTGATGAACACCCTACCTAGTTACAACATCTGGACTTCAAAATGTTCCCTCCATACCTGGTTCTGGGGGTTGATTCCTATTATGATATTCCCTCCATTTATCCGATCGCAATGAAGATAGAGTTATCGATTAGTAGTAATAGTAGCTCTAGATTCTTTCAGTCTCTTGCTAATAACTCTGACTAACTAAACCTGACAATGATCCAGTGTATATCACTATCTTCATATCATATCACATCGCGTATTCATGAACATCAAGTCTTGATTCCAACATAACATCTAATGAGAATAAACAACTTCACTCCTAGAATAATCCTGTATTGCTTCCCGTGCATGTATGTGAAGTCAACACCAAAAGATGGTTCCATAGGTACTGACTCCTTATGTATGGTTTGAGCTGAAGTCAGGATGTGCAGCTGCAGGTTGAACATATGAGCCCAGTCCGCTAGAAAATGTTGTTCCCACATTACCAAACTAGTGGTTTCTTCATTAACCTCATATCAACAAAGTTCACCATCCTCTAAAGGTTTCTAATGATGCATGATGCAATCAGTCCATACCCCCAAGTACAATCCTTGCCAAAATACCGGTGACCGTGAAATTTCTCGGTGATGGTTCTTCGCTAAGAATCCGTCATGGTGGCGTTCAACCCCGAGGGCGTACAAAGCAATGATTCCACATAAGACTGAGCTCCCCCTGCACACTGCACTTTTACATATCACCCAATTTGTCATACCTCAATATCAAATATATCCTCAAAAGTATTATAAATATCCTTCATGCGTATCCCAACGTTCCCAACCCTCGTCCGTACCTTCTATACAATCAGCAATTATACTCTTTCTCGCCTCCCAGCAACACAATACAAAGCCCTTCAACCCATCACTCGAGGAACTGTCCTGAGATCAATGCCAACTATCCCATTTCTCTCATCTTTCTTTGGTACTTCAAGCTCTCAGCAAATGTCTTATCCAGTGCAAAAGACAGACGAAGAATGGCAAGCTGTTCTTTCAAGAGGTAAAGTTTCCCTTCTCGTCCTTTGCCACCCACCTAGTCTACCCCGACTCCCTCCTACCATTCCCTTCTTCCTCGATTGATATATGCAAAATTGATCCATAAACCTCATCTAATCCTCTTCAGAACAATTCCGAGTCCTCCGTAAACAAGGCACCGAAGCACCCTATGTTGGCAAATACGACAAACACATGCCCGACTCTGGTGTCTACACATGCGCCGGCTGCGATGCCCCTCTATACAAAGCTTCACACAAATTCAAGTCTGGATGTGGATGGCCCGCCTATTTCGATAACATCCCTGGCGCCGTAACAAGACATACAGATAGTACTTTAGGTATGGAGCGAACCGAAATTGTATGTTCGAACTGTGGCGGCCATTTGGGACATGTGTTTAAAGGTGAAGGATATAAGACACCGACGGATGAGAGACACTGTGTCAATAGTGTGAGCATGAAGTTTGCCCCGGAAGACAAAATCGTGGATGACGCGAAGAATGCCGGGGAGAGCAAAGTTTAATATGGAATTGTTGTATGATACCCGGGGGAGATGATAGTGGAGCGACGAAGCCGACAGGGGAGGAATTGTATGATACCGATCCGAAAGATGAATAATGAAATAGCAAGCGCTACCTGTATTGATAGTTAGTGGACCGGACTTTAGGAACAGAAACAAACATCCTACAGAATGAACATCATTCTGCTATACATTTATTTTGATCGTTGCCGGTTATCTTAGTTGATGCCGGCTTGTTTTGCTCTTACATGCTTGCTGTTCCTTCACTGTCCATTTTGAGCAGTATGATTTACAGATCGTTCATTGTATACTCACTGGTTTTCTTTCCTTTTCCATCAACGGAATCAATTCGTATACAGCACTTGTTTTCATCTTCGACGAAGTTATAACTTATCTGGACCCATGATCTTCTTGTCATCTCCCATACTATTCCGGCTCACCTTGCATCCCGGCCATCAATCAACCCATATGTACCTAGCATAAATTATCGAGTGCTATCACGATCCCAATATCATCAGCTCAACTTGGCTTGCAATCACCATGCCGTTAGCCGACTTCGATACTTCGATCACACCTTTTATTCACCTCACTCATACATTTGTTATCACTACACAAGATTCCGCCACCTAATATTGAATTATTCTCATTATTATAATTTCCAAATACATAAACGCCTATTGACAAAGGAAATGGCAAGATCTGTTAAAAGTCCTCCCCGGTTGATAGATCTTGTAAAATATCAAATTTTGACCTCTCCCGACATTCTAACTCGATTATCTCTCTTTCAAGTCTCCTCCTCCCCCCTCTAGTCTTTGCAAATTCTTTCCAACAAATACTCAATGATATACAAAAGAAAATGGTAAGACAGATGATCCCTTTTTGCATCGGCGCCTTGTGAGAAGAGCTCTCTCCTAACTTCTTTGACGATGATTTTCAAATTACATCTCTAAAATATTCAATAAATGGCAAATTTTGAGAACAAATTGTTAATTTCCAAAGGGAATTAGAGTGCGGCTATTAAGCGGACTAAATGATACCAGCATCGTTCTATATCCTGAAAGCTGCAAGACTTGAGTCTTTGTGCCCGGTCTCTGTTTTTACAGCAAAAACATCAGACGCTCAACTCAGACCTTAGTCGAATTTTAAATATTTCTCTCTCAGTTGAACTTCCAAAAATGGAAGAAAAACAATTAGAGTATCTCCGACCATCCAGGTGCTTCGGACGAAAGCGTTACCAGGCATCTAATTTCCCCCATTATTACGGACGGAGGCAACTCAGCCGTCGAGATTTCGATCGACGATACTCCCAGAGGAAATGTGAGTTGTACTCGTGGCAAATTGTCCTAAGATCAACAACGCTAGAATAAAAGCTCCTTTTAGAGTCAAAAAGCTTTTAATAATCGCCCGAGTTCGAAAACGGCGTTGAGCATTCGCACTCCGGCTGGCTGGCTATTCGATACATCTGTAACGCATCACTCGATATCCAAAACTCATCGGCCGATAATCTTGACAAACATCTGAGTGCGTGGCCACAGAGAACCCACTGTGCCAATGCTATGGGAAACAAACCCAAGCAGCTTTGCTGAAATCCTCTTTTGAGCTGGCCAAAATTTTAAAGTCTTTGTCAAGTACTATTCAAGTACTCAATAGTTTCGAATGTTGATGTCTGAAGAGGTTAGTCGAAAGCTAGATTATATGTCACTGTCGGTCTATGGCAATGGCTCGCTCTGGGCTGATGTTTTGGTATCCAAAATTCTAGGGGATCGAACGATATCAAAGAGTGAGTCCCTTCAAGCTTGGACTTCACTACGTATGCCGATCCGGCTTCAAGCAGATTCGATTTCGAATGTTAAAGATCGAAGCCATGCTTCAGATATATGCGTGAGATATTGGGGTCTGGGTGTGCGTTCTTATATTCGAAATCTCTCGGATGTATTCGAATTATAGGGGACAGAGGTGTGCGATATGCGATTATAGTCGTAGTATACGTGTCTTTCTGACACGAAGGATTTTGCTGTTCAATTTGGAGAGATGATATACAAAAAATGGCGATGGAAGAAATCCTAATTTCGAGATATGCTTCGAATAATGGAAGAAGTCCTTGAAAGATATATTCCAGGATATCTGCGAAAACGAATCCGCAAAATCTAGACGAAAGCGATAGACAAACCTCCTTTAGTTAAGACTCGACCTGGCTTCATACAATCGATATTGATGGGATAAGGTCCCGATCATTTCTGGGGAATAAGAACTGAGTGTTGTGTCAAGAAAAACCTTGGAAGTTTTCTGCCTCTAGCCAAGTCGTTGCCTTTCCGCAGAATTAAGGACCTCTTGTTGCTCATACTCGTTCTTAATCTCATCTTATTAGTCTTCCATTGATTCATCCTCCTCTATTTTCCACCCATCGAAATCTGTTTCGAAGTATGTCTCGTCACAGTCGGTCTCGTCTGATTTTGTACCGTCTGGATCTGTGTCTTCTGGATCTGACTCTTGCTCCAGTGGTTTGGCCGAGCCATCTACTGTATGTATCGAAGTCGGTGGACCATAACTCGCCTTCGTGACGTACTTTTCTTGAAATTCACTGCTAGCATTACTCACCATCCTCAACGAGCTATGCACACCATAAGGATCATGGTTACGCCATACGGAACCTATGCGCTCACGTTTGACCCCATTACTAGGTCCAATTCCGTTCCAAAATCCTGTACCCAGCAGACGCTCATTTTGAAACTCATGAGTCATGTATCGAGGCACCGCACTTAAATGATGGTTAACTTCCAGATAACCTTCTCCGCCTCTTTTCTTTATATATTCGAACTGCTCAATCCTTTCCCGGAGAAACTCGGACCTCTTAAATTCCCTGTGGAGATTGGCCAGTTTCTGCGCTTTTTTCGCACTTTTATCGGCCGCAACAATTCGTTTTCTCTTGAGCTGGTTACGTCGAAAGATATTTTTCAGCTCGGTCGATCTTTTCTCGGCTCTCTTCTTCTTCTTCTTCTCTATTCCCTTGGAGAGTTCATTATTAATCCATTCCATAGTGCCTGGTACTTTATCCCACCAATATAAAGCCATCGCATTTAAAATGAGCCCATTTCCACCAGGACGATTGGGATTATGGATGTAGTGTAAAATAGTACCATGGTAATCCTGTACAGAATATCGTTGATTTTTGCGTCCCTTGTTTTCAGCGCTTGCTCTTATGATATTCAAACGTTCCCCGCTCCAATGTATGTCTCTACGATCATGATCAACCGGTATTCCCAACCTGCCAGTGTGCTCAGAGAGGTGAGAATTTTCAAAGCGGCTAGGCCATCCGGAAACGCGGTTTGGAGTGGGATTTAAAACGAAAGGTGTCTGCAAGTGTGCAGGGACAGTGCAAGCTCTGGCAGAGCCTCGTTGTATAAGCTCCTGCGCTTTGGGTGTAGGATCTACCTTCTTTGCCTTCTAGTAACTCGTCAGCTTGTTTTGTCTCATCGTTAGGCCTTTCCATCTATCCTATCATCGCGACAAAGATCTTCAATCAATAGAGATATGCAGGTATGACTTACTCTATAACCAAGATCCATTCTATTAACCGAGTCTTCTATCTGCGTCTCGATGCGCCGACACTCCAGAAACATGGAATTTCTATGCCGCTCGAGCTCCTTCGCAACAGACAAAGCCGATTTCCAATTGTGACCATCGTAATAAGGAGCCGTAGGATGATCCATGGAAATGGATTCTGGAGAATTAGTGGTGATCATACTATTGTGCAAGAAAGCTTACCAGCATCGTCATTTTCGCGGTGAGAGTTGAGAAAGCAATTCGCGGCGCTGCTCAGTTGGCAGCGCTGAATCATTTTTTGATCGGCCATTTTGTCGGGGTGCAAGTTTCGCTTGTGTTTGTCTGTCGCTCTGAGTATTATTCGTAAATGATCGATTGTGTTGCGTTCCTTGAAGCTTTATGCGTTGTGATGTCTTTTTCTTTTTGAACGATAAAGTTTTGTGTTTGTTTGTTTGTAGGCGATGATGATGATGGTGATGATGATGAACAATTGTGCGGAAGTTCTCTCTTGATGCACTCTGTTAGCTCCTAATGTAATGAGTTAGTTTAATGATCTGTCATCTCTACGTTCACCTTGTACATTGGAGGAAGTCTAGGCCAAAGAGGGAAGGAGCAGATGCGCATCAAGTGATGTGACCGTACCTACTTCGAGTTTTATCGCTCTTCTAAGGGTTTGTCGAGTGTAATGTATGAGAAATGATGATTTATTGATAGGGTGATACCAAATATGTCAATTTTGTACGAGTAAGAATAGAAAGTGGTCAGATGTGGGAGAATTTGGGGGCTCGAGACTTTGCTGAGTATTCGTTTTTAATTCAATGCGCGGGTCATCTGAGATATAATTTGTTTGAAAAAATTTCAATTTTCTTCCCATTGGTCACGACTTTGATCGACTTTCGAAATTCAAGTTTCAATTCAATACTAAGTCATCAACGTTGTCTATCCTACTATCACGCTCCCCCCCCCCCCTTAGTGCGGCGATCTTTAAACCCAACACAATTTCCACGCCAAGAACAGGATGAATTTCTTCAATTCTGGGTCCAATTTTGTGATTCAAAAACGAGGAAAAAACTGATGCAGTACATTGTGATTATCCAGATCATCAATGTTATCATATTATTATCTTTCTAATCTTTTCATGAAAAAATATGCAGTTTTGACTATGCGTTTCAAGATTTCAGAATGAAATGTTGGGGAATTAGAGTCTACTCAAGCGATGAACTAGTACAACACTACCACTACAAGCTTATTTAGTACATCTCATCTTCCAATGAGAAGCCGATTTGCACATCACCCACAGCTTTACTATTAGCCATAAGAGAAATAACCACCGACAATTGTACTGTTTTCAATGAATTGATTCTTTCCAAACTTTAGTAGAGGGGATTTTACAGGTGCCATAGCCATCGGTGGGTGCTTCAAAATAAGGCAATCGCTCTTTCCATTCTGTACTGGAGTTTTAATTACCAGTAAGCTGTGAAACTGCCATCCTCAACTTGTTTGGCTTCTCTGGAATTGTGTGGAATCAAATGAAATCCCATTCTGTCAATTAATATCTTGACTGAATTACTTCACCATGAATTATCTACGATTTCAGTCCGCGTTACCAGCGTTCCCCAGCCCCAGAAACTACCAATTGTAGATGGAAATAAGAGCCGTTGATGGATCAAATCATTATATTTCCCTCATTACGTAGAAACCGGATCTCGGGTTACACGAGGTTGTACTAGCGTTTTGAATTGAATAATAAATGGTTCGAAGTAGATGAAATCAAGTAATACTTGCATAGGTATCTTCATAGAGACAGAACAAAAGCCACTCTACTCTACAGCTACCCAAAACTGTTTTTCATCCATAGATATAACGCGTTTGGGCTTCCAATCAAGAGAGATGTTTTGAGGCATAATTGAATATTGAAATCGATTTAGATACATATCCCAAATCTATACTCGCTATCAGGCAGGGTATACACAGTAAGCTTCACACAACAAATTTCGAAGGAAACTTTTTCTTCGAAATACAACCTTTTCGCGATCGATCTAGATTATACTTATTAAACCAATTTGATTGCAATTACCCCCAAGTGATTCTGACTAGTAGTTGTTATAATACTGTTGTCGGCATTCCAAATACAAAACTTACACAAAAATTCGCGTAAAATCTTTACCCCGAATTATTGAATTAAGAATACAATTTCCAATATGAGTAGTCTCAATAGTCCAATAATATTTAGGGATATAGCTATGATAAAAGCTCCTTCTAAAGCCTTTATTATACCAAATACCTATCCTACAGTTATCCTAGGTACTCTAATATCTTTAAGCCCTCCCTATCCTTTTGAAAACCCCCTATTCGAAATCTCTAGTCCTATTATATCAATTAATCAAACAGTCAATTCTGGAATAAGAATTAAAGAGTTTAGTTTATTTAGCGATCCCTTTATTATCTAAGGCATAACAAGTATTACTTATATATTCAATCAGAATAAGAAAAGGGGCTCTATAATACCTCTTAGTAATCTGAATAAACAATCAAGAATATAAAACAAATCAATTATATCAAAGAAAACAATTCTAAAAGCAAAAGATCTTATTTTGCTAGTCTTAACCCTCATTCAATTATATAATGAATAATCCAAATTACTAAATCTTCTTGAAATCTTTAGAGAATATACTAAAGAAGGAAGACTTATAATAGTATTCAAGATTATTATCTCTTAAATCAATTATTTGGAATCAGCTATACGAAAAATCGAAGTATAAGCAAAAGCTCTTAATAAAATCATTCTCTCAAAGACTCTAAATCACTATAAAAACCCATAAGATAATCAAACAAATATTAAACTAATATTATATACTACTATAGCTATTAAAGGGATCATATAAATCTCATCTAACCATTCAATCAACAAGGAAAAAGAAGCTCTACTCTAATATTATAATAATCATAAAGCAATACAAACCCCAAAACGGAAACAATATAAGCTAATCCAATTAGATAGAATCAGGGAATCAATACAACAAGATCTAAATCACTCCTCACTCAAAGAAATCTCTCATTTCCACTTCCTACCCTAAAAAAGGAATACTCCCTATAGAGTCAATATCAGCAAAGCCTCAAAGGAGAATACAGCTACACTACACAATATTATCTTTAAGCATAGAGATAAGGACACAATTTATATATATACAAATATTTCCTCTACTAAGAAAGGTATAGGTATAGGAGTAGGCTTTGTTGTAATTCTCTTAGATAATCGGATTCTGCGTTCTGAGCGTATCAATATTGGTCTCAATCAATTGGTATATAATAAAGAACTATATGGAGTAACAAAAGCAATAGAATATGCTAGCACATTGGCATATAGAGGACAAAAATTCAAAATATACTCTGATAATTAAGCTGGGCTTTATCATTTAAAGACCCCCTCAGATCGCCCCGGATAAGCATATCAAATACGAGCTATAAAAGCTGCTGAAGCAATTAGGGCTGTTGATGCTGAAATCTCTTTAAATTGGGTTCCAGGCTATACAACCATATGGGGAAATGAGCTAGCGGATAAATTAGCCAAGGAAGCTATAACAATACAGCCCTCTTCAAATGATACTAGCTTTGGATCACTCAGTATGATTATCAAGGGATATGATATAGATCAATGGAGAGAATCCCTTGATCAATATAATCGTTGACCAGAACAATTCAACAATACTTATTCCAAACTATATCCATAGAAATTAGAAAACAAGATCAAACTTCCGGAAGGTATAACTTGTAATATAGCTAGTGCATTCTTCCAACTTAAATTAGACTATGAGTATCTTAAATCATACCTATATCGATTCAAACTTTCGAATAATAAGTGTATCTACAACACTATTGAAACAACCCCTCACTTCCTTTTTAGGTGCTCAGTATATTCGAAAGAAAGAAAAGAGATCTTCGAAAACCTCCCCAACAACATGCTAAATTATTAATTCCTATTATATACAACAATAGGGATTGAACTAGCAATCAACTTCATCAATACAACCAAGATCGCAATTCGGATCTGGTATCTAGCCAGAGCCGATATCCAAAACGAAATAATAGAAGAGGAGGAGACAATTAGAGAGGGAAAGAGAGTAGTTCTCGAAGTGGAGAAAGAAGAAAAGAGAGAAAGGAGAATGGAGAGAGAGTAGTTCTCGAAGTAGAGAAAGAAAAAGAGAGAGAAAGGAGAATAAAAAGAGAAAGAAAAGAGGAGAGAGAAGAGTAAAAGGAATATACTTCCTTTCAAAAGACCTACTATATGGATCATATATAGTAGTGAATATTAGGCCCCAACCTTTGTTTTCACTTCCCCTAACATACTATTCCAATCATTGTACTTTAAAATTTATCTGCTAGATCCTCTAGTCTAGTCGTCCTATATAGTCATGGACTGAAGATGGACGTTAATTAAATCAATCAATCAATCAATCAATCAATCAATCAATCAATCAATCAATCAATCAATCAATCAATCAATCAATCAATCAATCAAAGGGATCATATTAACTCCTGAAACATAAGAATGAATTATAATTAATAAAACAAAAAATAGCAAATTAATTAATAATATTAAAAAATCAGAATTAAGCAAAAGATGTTTAATCCTAATTCAATTAAATAATAATACCTCTCAACACTTCTCACCATTAGCAATCAGAAATCAAATCAATTTAGCTTTTGAAAAAGCAGATATTAAAAGTCTAGTTGTTATTTCTGTTACTAAATTATTTAATTGAAATATAATAATTATAATAAGTGAAGCTTTTACAGCTAAATTTCTCCTTAAAAAGAAATCAATTTGGAATTACCTCTTTCAATATATAACAATTCAAAAAGATTATTCTTGGTACAAAGTAATTCTCCATACTATTTCAATAGCCGAATTCTCAGGCCCAGAAGAAATGGATTTTATTGCAAATGAAATCAGAACCTTTAATAAAGAATTAAACCCTATAGGAAAACCCTATTGACTTATAACAGTCGAAAAGAGAGTTAGTTAAAGAGTAGGAGCAATAATAATTGCTTTTGCTATAGAGTAAGAGGCTGATAAAGCAATTCAAAACAAATTATATATCATAGGGATTAATGTAAGAGTAGAGAAACATTATTCTACAGCCCTTAGTTCTTAATATCAGAAATGTCAAGATTTCGGATATTTAGATTCTTATTGCAAAAGAGCAGCCTCTTATGGACTCTATAGTGAAAAACATTCTATAATACAGTATTTATGTAATATCTGTAATATCAAAAAAAGAAAATACCAGTATTTAACGCCAAAATACTCAAATTATAAGAAAGCTCATATAGCAAATACTCGATCATACAAAGTCTTTTAAGTAATCAAATTCAAAGAAACTATTAATAGATCTTTATAATTAGAAGCAATATTCGAATCCTTCAAGTAAATCTAAACCAAAACGCCGAAGCTATTGAAAGCACTTTACAAATTACTATTAAGCTGAAAATCGATATATTAGCAATCTAAGAACCCTAGATTCTATCCAAATCGCTCAATTCTAATAGAGATTACTCAATCATAAAATCAATATCTCACCAAAGTTTTACTTAATTATTACCCCGATATCTATTTAATCTACGCCCTCGAACAATAGCCTATATATCTAAAAGATTTAAGCCTCTTATGAGCCTAGCATTCAATTCCCCAATCGACTTGGATTTATAGATTTTGGATATAATAGAAGGAAACTCAAAAATCCAATTTATTAATATTTATAATAAAATCGATCAAGAAGAAAGTAGAGATTATACTCTCGATAGATACTTTTATTCTATATCTTTATACTCAAATTCAATATTGATAGAAGACTTCAATACTCATCACCCTTAATAAGATCCTTTATTAGTAATTAGTTTAAATACTGAAAAGCTTATAAAATGGTTTAAGGATCATAAACTCGATTTAATTAATCAATTAGGGATTGGAATTTTCTTTTGCTCTAATATAATCAAATCAAGTGTTCTTGATTTAATATTAGCTTTAGATACAATTTCCAAGAGAATTCAAGACTAGCAAACTCTCCCTAATCTAGACTTAGATTATTTAGGAATTTTTTTTAATATAAAAGAATCTAATCTACAAACAATCAAAAATCCTTTTCAGACTATAAGATTTAATACCAAATTAGTAGATTAGGAAATCTTTGATAGAATTCTCAAGATCAAAATATTAGATTTATTGATTCTAAATTCCATTCAATTTATTTAATTCAAATTAATAAACAAAGATTCGCTAAATCTTCTCAAAGAGTATAACGATTTTCCGAATCTTTTTGACATAGCAGCTAAAGAATTTACTCAGGCTATAGTTGAAGCAGTAAAAGCTAGTATTCCTAGAATTCGACCCAATAATAAATCAAAACCATGGTGGTCCCCTGAGCTGAAAAGCCTTCGAAAAGCCTTAATATATATATAGCGAGTAATGAACAGTAAATCAGAATCACTTCTATTTAAAGATGCATATATTATAGCTCGGAATATTTACTTTCAAGCTATTAAAATAGCTAAAAAGAAATATTAGAATCAATTTCTTAAAAATAAGAATACTTAAATCATTTTCAAAGTTATAATATATATAAAAGATATATGAACCAAACGAATCCCTAGCATTCAGTCAACCAATAATATGGAGACCACATTCGAAGGAAAATGTTCGGCTTTCCGGAATACACTTTTTCCGCCTCCGCTAATAGTCTCAAAACCTATATAGAATCAATATCAATATAGTATACAATGAGATTAGCCCAATCTTACCAGAGTTGAGTTACGAAATGCATGTTCTACTAAAATTAAAGACAAAACACTAGGACCAAATGGAATTATTCAAGAAATCATAAAGTATACCTACAAAGCTATTTTAGAGACTTTCTTCAATCTCTTTAGTAAACTATTTAATCTTGGATATTACCCTCATTGTTGGAAACAGACTACTAAAGCGATCCTCAAAAAACCATTTAAACCTAATTATTCAATCCCTAAAGCATATCGAGTCATTACACTTCTAAACTGTTTTGAAAAGATTAGCGAAAGAATATTAGCCCAAAGATTAGGCTATTTAGCTAAAACTACTAATTTCTTATATTATAGTTAAATTGGTGGAAGATTAAAAAAGTCTGTTATCGATACTGCACTATTATTTACTACTGAAGTCGAAAAGAATAAACAATTTCGAAAGAAAACAATCTCTCTATTTTTGGATATTAAAGAAGCTTTTGATCATATAGCTAAAAACCGATTACTAGTAATTCTTAAAAAGCTATACCTTCCAATTAATTTTATTGCATAGATAACATCCTTTCTTGATAATAGAGTCCTAAAACTTTCCTTTAATAGTCAAATAGAATCCTTCAAATTAATCAATATTGGAATCTCCTAAGGAAGTCCTATTTCGCCTATTCTATTCTTAATATACATTAGAAATCTATTTCAGCTAAAAAGCGTCAAAGTCTTATCATATATGGATGATATAGTTTTAATAGCGAGTATATCCAATTGGAAAACAAATATTCAAATCCTTAAAAAGGCTACAAAACAGCTCTATGAATTGAGTACTAAAGGGACTATTAAATTCGATCTGGCTAAAACAGAGCTTATATACTTCAGTACCTCGAAGCTAGTTAAACCCTTTTCAATAAAACTATCTAATTTAGAAGTGGTACAACCTTCGAAACTGATTAGGTGGTTAGGTATTTGGTTTGATCTAGAACTAAGCTTCAAGCAGTATATAGCTATTAGAACAGCTCAAGCGAAATCAGCCTTTTACAGAATGACTAGACTAGCCAACTCGAAGAAAGGACTTAACCCATTTGTATTATATTAACTATATATAGTATATATTATAAGTATTACTGATTATAGCTTAATTATTTAATAAAAAGGTTAAGCCTAATTTAAGGATTCTCTTCAAAAACTATAGAATCTAATTCTAAGGAAAATCTTAGGAGTATTCAAAACTTCCTTAATCAAATCAATAGAAATGGAGGCAGCTTTATCTCCTTTAGAGATCAGACTAAATTCTAGTATTAGATAATATACTCTTCAACTAGTAAAAATCTTATTGAAATATTCAGTTAATATCAAACTCAAGAAACGCGATATTCAAAGATAATATTACGAAGCTATTCCTATACCTGGAAGGAAATCATTTAAACGAATCCAATTAGATCGAATTAAGGAATTGATATCGGAAGATTATAATCCTCAATCCCTAGAAAAGATTATACACTTTAAATTTCCTTCTTGAAAAAAAGAACCTTTATTTTGAGTAAATATTAGTAAACTCTCTAAAGAGGAAGTAGCTTTATTTTATAATCTAGTCAACAAATATAAAGATATTAATATATTGATTATTTATATAGACGCTTCCTTAATAGAAAAAGGAGTTGGGATAGGAATAGGTTTAGCTATTCTTAAATCGAATGATTAAATAAGTTATTAAGAGGAATACAACATTAGAGAAAATCAATTAGTTTATAATGGAGAGCTAATAGGAGTTATAAGAACAATTGAATATACTAGCTCAATAGTGAAGCTAGGGGATAAATTCAAGATCTATTCAGACAATCAAGCAGGACTTTATAGATTCAAAACCCTATCCGATAATCCAGGTCAGGCCTATCAGATTAGGACTATTAAAGCTATCAAAGCTCTATAAGTGAAAGGAGCAGAAATATCATTAAATTGAATACTAGGTTATACTGAAGTAGTAGGAAACAAATTAGCTAATTCTCTAGCAAAGAAAGCTATTGAAAAACATCCTTAATCAAACGAAACTAGCTTTGCCCTAACAGGAATACTAATAAAGCAAATCAAGATTAATGAATAGTAAATTAAACTTGAAGTTTATAATTAAAGAGCAATTTAGAGATTATTTACCTATTCAAAAACCTTCCCCTGGAAACTCAAATCAAAGATTAGACTACCAAAGAGTACTAAAAGAGAAACAGCTAGTACTTTCTTTCAGTTGAAGATAGGGTATGGATATATCAAGGAATATCTTCATCAATTCAAGGCATCTATTAATAATAAATGCGAATGCGGTCAAATAGAAACCCCCTAGTATTTTCTTCTTAGCTGCTCTATATATAGAAAAGCCAGAAAGAGATTGTATAAAAGAATCGGAATCAAAAGGCTTATATTACAGCTCCTATTATATATAATAATTGGAATCGAAAAGACTATAGAATTCCTAAAGGAAACAAGGATAACTATAAGGAAGTGGCATTTAGAAAGAAATCGAATTGAAGAGATAGTGGAAGAAGAAGAGGAGATAGAAGAAATAGGGGAGGAAAGAAAAGGAGAGGAAGAAAATATAGGAACTTAAGGCTCTTATATTATAATACCGTTTCTATA